>JBBCBC010000034.1:11714326-11949491 GCA_037126765.1 Stenogyne calaminthoides
GCAAAAGGTTTTTAGATTATTTCTTGGTTTGGTTTTGAAATATTCCTTCACGTTTTTTGCTCTGAATGGATCAATCAATTTTAAAAAAAGGAAAAAAAAGATGCTTTGAGGGTTTGTTGCTTGATATGGGGTTGTTTTATGAAGAAAAAGAAAAGCATTTTCTCCATACTCATTTAATTATTTAGGTAGGATGGGAGACATCAAGAGCGTGTACGGACCTTCTCTGTTATGAGATTCAATTGCCCCATCAAACTATAGACTATAACCCCAGGCATGGGTGGACGGAACTGCCCCACCTCAATTTTTGTTCTTGAAATACTATATATATTTTTCAAAATTTTTAATTTTTATAAATAATTTTAATACTATAAAAAAAATAGAGAATCTCCTGCATATTCTTTTAATATGCCTACAAAATTTTTAATAAAATAAATTTCAATCTTAAATAGTTAGGATTGTGCGCAACTAGTTTATAAATTTTCCTAATCATATAACCAATGTTTTCAAAACCGAGAGTTGAGCAGGAACGGTAGATAACTTGGGTTAAAAAAACACATATATAACCAGTTGAGTTGAACCGATCAAAACCCGGTCAAAACCGGTTAAACCCGGAAAAACCCGGTTTTTATATTTTTTTAAAAATTAAATTATTAATTTATATTAAATATTTAAAATTTTTAAATCTATATTCCTCTCACATTTTTCCACAACCTTTCGTGTAGGGATAAATGTATGAGGTGGGACAAATTTATAAAATATGATGAAAAGTTATAAAATATATATTTAATTTTTTGTAGGTGTATATTTATTTTGTTTTTTAACTAAACATGAAAGCAGTTGAGCCATAGGGTTGAGCCGTCAAGCCAGGAATTGGGCAGTCAAGCCAGGATGAACCCGTAGGATGGCAAATCCCAAACCCATTGAGCCGGCCCACGTTGATACTGTCGATTCGATCACCGGTTGATTATGAAAACATTATAAGTATAACTACCTATAAATAATTTGCCTATTAAAATGTAATTTAAATATAAATTTATTTGTAGGCAATTTTAAATTACTCCAAATTGCAAATGTTATTGTCTACATAAATGTTAATTGCCCATGAAATTATTTGTATATATAATTTATTTGCCTATGGAATTTACAAATCATAACCAATTTATAAAACTAATTTGTTTACTATAAGAATCCGTGAAAATTAAATGAACAATACTTTTCCTCTTTAGAATGTTAAAAAATTGATGATCATTTTATTTAGAGACGAAATTATATTTGTTGGAAGATTATAACCATGTTAGAAAATTCATTAGTCATTTCTTGTTTTTAATAAATGTAAAAATTAAATACTGTTGACGAGATGGATGAATGATAATTAATGAATCATAAATGGTCAATTGTAATTCAAAATATTAATAAATATAAATTATTTTATATTTTTTACCGCCTTTTTTTGTGGTTGAATTACGTTCGTGCGTCGTCGTCCATGGCCCCGAAAAATTCATGTTAGGAATTTAATGAAATGATATGAACAAAAAATAAATAACATAGATTTGTTGACCTATTAATGTGAATAGTATGTCTGTGGAGGCGTTATCGGCCCAAGGGATATTTCACGAATATTTTAGGGGGTGATAGCAAATCTGATGAATGGATAGTATTTAAGCCAAAACTGGACTGAAACACTAAAAGACAGCAGTCATAAACCAACAGTTCATACCAACACCCTAATTACCAGGGACTTTATAAGTGTAGCTTATTCTTAAACCAGGAAAAAAATTACATTAACTCAAATTATTTCCATAACCAGAATCGAAAGGTTCTTGATTACACAATTGAAGGTTATCCCCATTCAAGAATACAGAATTCATTCCGCAGTCCTCCACCTCTTCAATTTGAATCATCACAATAATTAGAACACTATAACCAGAAAACAAACTATAATAAAAGCTTGAAGGTAATCAACATTGAGATGCAAAAGGAGATATCAATCTCTCTACCTGATTGCAAGTATCCACATGAGTTGTGAAAGAGCATTTGATCACTAGTGTATACTTGAACTTCGAAGGTCATCGTTTCCCAAGCTTTTTGTTCCTCTTGGCATAATTTTAGCCGACTCCACGACAGATTTGTTCCCCTTTATCAACTTCCAATCAGTTCAAAGTAACCGGAATTTCTCAATCTCATTTGGAATCTCAGTTAACTTCCAACATGGTAGGGCAACAGGGACTTAGTCTTGGGAAGTAGCTACTTTTCAGTTATCCAGTGCTGGAGATCTGACTTGTCAATCAGCAGATATTTCAGTTGAGGAAATTCCCCCTCATTCGTTTCCCCATGTGCTGCCTTTGCAAACAAAATCTCTCAGTTTAAGAACTTGAGATTAGGCAAAGAACCAACTGTAGTTATGCCTTCCCAAGGAAGAGCCTTTGCCCACTCAGTGTTAACTTTTCAGCGACCTGGGAAAAACAGGATTAAGCTTTTCACGGCAAGGAAAATGAGCGTATATCTTTATTTTCAACTTTTCCAGTTGATGCAAGTGTACAAGATTTTCAAGCTGATATTCAACATCAGGGGTCGTATCCATAGTAAAAAGATCCCCAATTTTTAAGGTTTTGGAATCTTTCGCAAAACTCTTCCGGTACATCAAAAAGTTTGTCACTAGAAAGTGTCTGCAGATTTTTTCTAGAAACAGATCATCTTCCTCTGGACTGGGAAAGGTACCAAAAAGTAAGCAGATGCCTTAATTGTGGCAGCTTCCAAATTCTGATGGCAAGGGATACCCTATTATCTGGGTAGTCCTAGATGTCTCCCCATGCATGAATTATTAAGGTTTGAAGATCCTGAAGGTTTGATATAGCTGCCGGAAGTCTATTATCGTTGTACAAATCAAAGGTACCTTAATTGGAACATCTTAGATACTTGGGAAGAGAACATGATAGAAAATTTGTCGGGCATCTTGAATTTAGTGTATTTCGCAACCAATACTCTGAGCAGTTTATACTTCTTTAAGAGCCTGGTTCAATTCCTTCACAGTGGAAGCATTGAATAAGATACGAATCGTGGAGTCACGAGTGTCTGCAAGGCAATCTTCTTCAAAATGAGAGAGGGATTAAGCGGCGCTGATTTTTCCATGTTTTCTGGAAGGATTTTTTCAGCATGTACAAGAAACTTCTCTTCTTGGGCTTTTCTTATGCTGAAGTCACGCACGAGATCATGGATGCTGCAACTTTTATTTTGCCATTAGATTTCCTCTTGCTCAAGAAAATAAGACTTCTTTTCACAAGATCCTCCAAATACCCTCTGCCTCCTCTTCCAAGCTTTTAGATACATTTTACGTCTCAAAAAAAGCCCTCCGCTTACCCATATCTTGAAAAGTTTTGAGACACGAATCTCATGAGTCTTCAGGGAAACTTGCCATGTACAAAAACAAGGTCTCAAATGATGAGGCAAGTGGTTGTAACTCAGAGATAGTATCTGTTCCAGATGCCCATCTTTTGTAGCTATACTTGAATTTACATTTTCAGCAACTTCCTGCCATGAAGTTAGAGTTTTACTAACTATGCATAGGACTCCAGAAATTACCACAATTGCAAGTGGTAATCCTCTGCAACATTTGCAATCTTCTTTTCAATATCTTCCAATTCAGGAGGACAGTTTTCGTGTGTGAACAACTTATGACTTAGCACACCCCAACTTTGATCAGCATTCATTAATTGAATTTCATGAGAAAAGGGGCACGAGGTCAGGGTAAGCAGCTACAGCTGATAGCCTAGTGGTTAACATAATTCGACTTCCATTACAGTCATCAGGAAACACCCATTTTAAATCGTCCCAAGCGTTTTCACTCCACATATCATCCATTACAACAAGATACCTCCTACCCTTTAAGCTTTTTGTAAACTAATTTCCCCACAGATTCGTTTTTCTTTTTTTTTTCTTTTTTTAAAATTTTCTGAGCAGGATTCATCTACAGAAAGTAGTATGCCCGGAAAGTATATCTTGTGCACAATAATCATGTGATACAGTAACCCAAACACGAATATGAAAATACCCCATAATAAGTTGATCATCAAAAGCATTTCTAGCAAGAGTGGTCTTACCAATGCCTCCCATTCCAACGATGGGGATAATTTGGAGGTGGGATGATTCTCCACAAAGCCGATCCTTAATTGCTATCAAATCTTCATCAAAACCAATCATGAGAGTGGGTGCAATTCTTGAAGATGAAGCAACAGAAGGTGTGTCTCTGATGGTGAAGCTGCTCTTGATGTTCATCACTTGTTCAACAATTGACTCTATTTTTCTCCGAAATTTCTTCCAACTCAGGAAAATGATAGCCTTGTTGTCCACGATGCCTACGAAATTGCTCACACATGAGGAATTCAATTTTATCTTCTGCTTCATATGCATCCTGATTCTTCCTTCAAACTCTGGGCTTTTTCTGGAAAATCTTCAAAAGAAATTTCCGTAACAAAATGGCATTTCTCTTAACTGCTATAAATTGTTGCCTTTCTTCAAGAGAAATGGAGCAACGGCCACCATAGAGGATCTGATTGACGGTTTTTGCAAAAAAACAATAGCAGCATAAGCCATATGTAATACACACAAGCAAATCACTTTTTTAGAAAAAGAAGACAAATTAGTTAACAAAGAGTGGTGAATCAAGAAAGGAGAAGAATAGCAACTAGCTTACGGAAAGACAGAACTGGAAATGGAGAAAGAGAGGGAAAGTCAAAGGAGACAAAACAGTTCATTAGAAAACTACTAGTCTTTCGACACGGGAAATCATTAGTATAAAATAGAGAAAGATTTTTAATTTTCGTTATTTTATTATTATTTATTTTTCAATATCACTTGAAATTATAGATTATAAATAAATAAATTTTTACATATTAATTGGTAATTTAATCATGAAAAATGTATTTATTTTTTACTAAAATATATCTCTATCATCATTAAATCTTATGTGATCTTTTGACAGGTTTTAAGAAAAAAATTAGATAAAATAGATAAAGTAATTGTTTATGGGGTCCCTTTATAAATAAAGTGATTGTTTGTGACTTGTGAGTAAAGTACAACGACATTTGAAGTAATTAAGTGATTATTGAGGGATAAAGATAAAGTAACTTTTTGCCAAAAATAGAGTATGCACAAGATTGGTGGATGGAGGAGTATTAGTTAGAATGAATTTTAATAATTAATGTGATTAAATGAAGTCGTAAACGTTAAAAAAATCATGAAACGAGGGCTTCCCTTTACCACTTGACAATTTGGTTTTAAAAACAGTAAATTAAAGGATAAATGATTCTCATTCTCTAACTCTTAATATAAAAAAAAAATTACAATATATCAAACCTAAATTAATAAACATGCATATAGTATTAATTATATTATAAAAAAATTAAACAACAACTAACTAATTAAAAAAATATTCACCATTTTAAATAAAAACAATGTACATAACCAAAATAATAATAATAATAATAACACAAAATATAATTCCAAAATTCTAAACATTTTTAACACTTCTTGAAATAAAACATTTTTGGGATTAAATTCAAAGTGATCCCATAATTTATCACCTTTTACGGAATTGTCCCAAGAAAGTTTGACTAATATAATTAGTCCCAATTTTTTTCAAATTGTACAATTTTAGTCCCAAAATTCATCGGAGACTAGGAATGATATGAAATGACGTCGTTTGTGTCATGCGCGGGCACGTGCATTTGTTTCTCTGGTGGAATTGCTGATTGTGTTAATATTTTAAAGATAAAGATAATTTTTTAATTTTACGTCACTAATTCAATTAAAAATTAAACAATAATTATTAATTAAAAAAACCAAAACGTTTTCTTCCCAAATTATGTTCAAAAGTATCATTATTACACAACATAAACTTCAAAACCACGTCATTTGGTAACCCTCGAAAATGCAACATAAAATTTGACATGGCTAAACACCGCTTCTTAAGAAATACTCAAGGAAAAAAGATTGTGCTTGACTTTTATTATAGGCATAACATATGAAACAATCAATCTGAAACTATCTGGGCAACCTAGGATCGGAAAGAAGTTGGTGACAATCTAGTATCAATCTTTAGTTCACCGGTAACTGCTACCAAGAAAAACTTTAGCTTTGATTACTCTAACACTCAACCTAGTGATTATCAACCTATATATAAAACTTTTTTTTTTGTAAAATTAATCTTATAAGAAATGGTAGATATCACTAAATAATAAATTTAAAATAAATAAAAATAATAAATTAACCTGGTCTAGAATTACAATCCCCTTGGAAAGATCTATATTTCTTAACAACACAACATGCGTTCAACATGGAGATTAAGTTCATGGTGGGCACATAAAAAAAAGTTCAAAGTGTTGATGAACTCGGGAGTAACCATCGATTTAGAGAATTAAAATTGGAACCAGAATCGAAACACTATCGAATCTGAGATACTTGCGAGATTCTTTTTGATTTAACCAAACCATGTATGTTTAACATAATCAAATGTTAAAGGGGATAACTCGTCTGTAAAAAATTCGTGACATCCTAAATTTAGAACCGGGATAGATACAATCAACAATAGAAGCAATGTGATTATCACCACCTTTCAACAAAATATCATTTGGGATATTAATATAGAACCATAATCAATTCTTGTCTCCTATACTTCATCATCAATCGATTCAATTTATTCGAAAACAATTTCCTTTCATTCATCTTTTGAACATAATCAAATTGCATCAACATCATGTTTCTTATCAACTTTTCAAATAGTGCATGCATTCCACAAATCAGATGAATTAATAATGACATGTACAATATCTTGTCTCTTTCCTCTTGGGATGACAAGAATCCGTCTAGAAAATATCCCAAAAATAATTGTCTTTCCACCAAACGACATTTTAGGAGGTGATGGATCGGACACTGTATGATATCTCTCAATGATGTATCTAATGCTTTAATATAATGTTTGTTAACCATTGGAGCTTCATTTTTATACTATGAGTTTGCACTTATTTAAAGTTAAATTTAGGTGACTATCTTATTTAATCTTATCGTAGCATCCTCCAAACAATTGATTGGAATGCAAAACAGAATGTATTGTACATCTCTAGGGAAGTAAAAAGTAATGACATGCCACTAGATTTGCATTCAATATTATCTCACCCCCCATATCACACGGTGACAACAAATAATATCTTCCATAAAAAAAATTATTACCTCCATAACCATATATAAAAACACTCCACCAAAAATAATATTGATCTAATTATTTTATAAAAAAAACAACCTACGCTCATCATTCAATCTCTTAGCAAAACTTCATGCTTCATCCTTATACGATAACTTCAGTCAAAATCATCCTATTACGGGATGTTATACTATTATCAATAACTGCCACAAGCGTCACATCAAAATCATGCAAACTCTTACCAAGAGAACGCAACATATTATCTATTTTCAAAAGACAACAGTTCTTGATCATCATCTGTCATTCTCAACTTTATAAACATAAGAAGCAGAAAAAATTATCATTAAAAAAATATAAATAAAGTAATAAACGATTTTTTATAAGATATTAAACAATTAAAAATAATATATATAGCATGATAATATATGCACCAGTAATATAAAAAAAATTATATTTGAAATACTAAAATAATATCATTATATAATTATGATTGATTATAATAAAAAGCCTAAATAAGGAAAGTATGCAAATAACTTTGATACAGAAAAATAAGGAAAGTATGCAAATAATAATGGGGCGGAGGGAGTATAAGTTAAAGAATGTATAATAAAAAATATATATATATCTAGATAGTAACAAAAAGAGATCTCATTGAAGATGCAGAGACCCAAACACTAGTCTGTTCAAGTCTATCAACATATTCTCTATCATTATCCAACAACCCCATAGCAAAACACTCATCACGAAATGTGACATATACTATTCCTCTAATTTTTTTATATCATCAAAACACTTAGGTCCAGTAACAACGTTCAACAGAATCCTCAAATAATAGGCATCACCAGTATCAGGTGGTACATAACAAATACGACCAACAAGAATCCCACATTCTTGTTTTTATTTATTTTTTTTTAAATGAGGAATTTGAGCATATGTCAATTCAATGGCTTCATCAGAATTTTAATTCAATTCAAACCAAGTAAAAACATGTTAGTCTTCACAAATACATTTTATGCTTTGATAACTCAGCTTAAACATGAATTGCCAAATTTCATTTGCAATCTCAAATAAGCAGCTTAATTATCTTGTGATGTAGTCACTTGCTCTCTAGTTAATAAACTCACATCAAGTACTATTATTATTGTTTACAACTCTTATGCAATTTTTTTCTAACTAAAAAATGAAATGAATGAATATGCAACAAATGTAAAATTACAAAAACAAAACATAAAAGTTGGATTAAGACTAACATCAAAATCTTCATGGACTATATATCTTTGAAGAACTTCGATGAACATAAGCGGAAGAAGGACTAAATCGAAGGAGAAAATAGAGCAAAAAAAAGTCTACATAATTTATGGTTGAGAAATGTTTGGCTATATATATAATATCATGAATCAATGGTCAAAATTAGAGTAATAAAATTTAATGTGTTAGAATAAATTTCTACCTTTCCTCAAATACAATAAATGGCCGAGATTAAAGATTACGAAACAGATCAATGGTGTAGACAAAAGAGCGAGAAAACTCAACGAGAAAATTTGTAGGTGCATTATATATTTATTTATACAATAAATATTAATCATTAATATGAATAAATGCAAATAAGAAGCATCATCATCAGCTTTTTCAGTATAAATGGAAACGACCTTCTACTATATATTATTTTTATTAGAACCAATATTGTGTAATACAATTAATAAGAATTAAAATATCTAATCCTAATATTATAAATTTCTTTCAAGTATTTAATTCCCCGATAAGTTGTATCATTTTAGAAACCTGCAGAGGATCCAAGCAGTTCACCATATACAACATGCACATCGCCAACATGGTTGAGATAAACAATTGACTTGAAAAAATAGGTACACACTTTCGGTTCGAGTCCTATTAATATCATATATAGAATTGATAAAATTCCTAACTTCATAACTAAGTCACTAAAAATTGTCTTAAAATTAAGAGTAAAAACAATCTGATTCATAATAAACAAAAAATAAAATAACACTCGAGATGAAGAAGATGACTTTGGATGAGGAACAATAAAGTGAAATGATGAACCTTATTACATTGGTTTGCTTATTAAGCATGAGATTCAAGCAACGAATGAAATAATGAAATAATGAAACTTCTCTTTAAATAGGTGTGAAAACAATTTTGGGATCTTGGAACATATACATAGTAGAATCGTTTCAATTAAAAGGTATAAAAAAATATATGTTCCTTTTTTAATTAAATTATATATAGAGGTTTATTCCTTCCAATTCTTTACAATTGTATAATATATAAAAAGGGGATTTTTACTTTTATTAATTAAATATATATATATATACAATTAAAAATGTGCACCATATTTATAAATACAAATATGATATTATACTGAAACTAATTTTTACGAGTAATATTGTAGACACTTAAATTTTATTAAATTCAATAGTGTCATATCTTTGTTATAATCCTAATTTTGGAGATGAAAATATAAAATAATATCTCCAAAACTTGAGATTATTTTTTTCCTTACTTAGATGAGAATATTCTTTTCTTGTTCTCTAAGTTGTAAATCTCTTATAAATGGGAGAGTCAAAGTAGAGTTTCAATAGGTCAGAAGTCATATCATAAATGACCCCATAAATTCCCTACTACCAAATTGTAGGTCAAATTAGAGGTCAGAGGTCAAAACTCATTGTCTTCCTACTATCAAATCGTAGGAAAATTCACCAACACCCTACTACAAAATTGTAGGAAAATTCAGAATAAGTCGCTAAGACCCCGGTACTACCAAAAATTTGGAACACGTCGCTAAGATCTCGGTACTACCCAAAATACGGAAGGCGTCAAGAAAGACCACGATACCTCGGCTTTAGAGAGAGGAATCAAGAGATCATTGAAAAAGTTGTAACCCCTAAATTATAAATAAATATATTGTTGGAATATAGAGAAGACGTAAACATGTGATACAATTTGAAATAAATAGTTCACAAACAACGAACATACAATTGAATAATTGAGTACATATAAATATAAAGAGAAATCTTACAAGAGATCAAACCTTGATTTCTCAACTATGGTATCCACGTAATCCCCGTGAACAGATCTGCGAGAATTTGCCAGGGTTGAATCTGAGACAGAATTTGCTAGGAAAATTCATATCCTAGATTTTATGGAGAAACTAGGTTTTCTTGTTGTTGTAAATAATGAATCCCGGGACCTCATATATATAGGGAGAGATTAGCTCATATCTTAAGAAAATCTCTATTAGGAAGATAATTTCTAATCTTGAAAGCCATATCTCAAAGATACGTTTTTCCCTACAGATAATTTCCTACAATAATATTTCATAATATTATTTTGGGATGCTTATTTAATTAAATCTAATTTAATTAAATAATAATAATAATTAATTCCAAATTAATATATTATTAATTCTCCATAAATTAAATATTAAATCTAATTTAATACTTAATCAACCAACTATAATCCTTACACGGGAGTTACTTGTTCTGTGACCCATAGGCCCTCATATATCGAGCGATTAGTCAAACTAACGGTATTAATTGAACCCTAGACAATAAATCAGACAATCTCAATATATGAGGATGCGTTCTTGAGAAACGTGCAACTACCGTAGAATCGTAACATGGGCTATTGCGATTTTTCTTTCATTCCACGAATACTCGATTAGTCTTGAACATGATGAAGTGTCTATTCAAATAGCTTAATCGATTTATCTCGAATCACTAATTGATCATTCGTGTCACCTTTGGTCACAAAGTCCAAGGTGACGTGCATTGTCCAATGACTTTGATCCAATTATGACGAGAAGATGAATATTTCTCTAAATCCACTTTGAGGAATGAATCTCAGGGATGACAATATTACCTGGCGCCGCCTGACCCGCATTGTTTAGGTCGGACCCCCCGGACCCATAGTGAAGCGGGCGGTGCAGGTATTACTCGAGGACCCGCATACGGACGTGCCCGCTTTTTATATATTAAAAATCAAAATATATGTTTATATATTATATATAAGTATAATATATTTTTATATTTTTCATATTTATTAATATGTTGATAACAAAATTCAATTTTATAGGCGTTTTTTTGGTCTATATGAAATATAATATGTTATTTAAATTAAAATTATCTATTGATATCAATATTTTAAATTATAAAATAAAATAAAATATGAAAAAAATATTTAATATGGGTCGCCCACCATGCCAGGCGTGGTCGAAGAGTGTCGACCCGCCCGTTTCAAGAGTGGGTGGGGTTAGGGTATCTAAGTGCAGGCCGACCCATTGACATCCCTAATTGAATCTTATCTTGACTCAACTACTACGCAGCATGTATTTCATGATGAACCCAATCCAGCCATATCTACCCTGCGGAAGGTGCAAGCATCGGTCATGGTCAAAGTTCATCCTCCACACGTGGGTGTGTATTGACATCAAGTCAAAGGGAGTATCGCATCGCTCCCACTAACCGAGACACCGGAGACACATTATAGTGGAACTACATCAAACGGTTGCTTGATGGGTATACCAATACCCTTCTAAGGTATTTGTGCATCCATCATGAGATACCTAGTATCTCGTAGTAAGTGAGATCTTACTACACTCTTCTAAGAGTATGATGCGGATCGCACACCAATCTCCATCAAGGCCATCGATATCCCATTCTCGATGATCCTTGATCGGGGTTGTTTGAGAATCACGCTTAAGTCATCTGAGTTCTCACGTACTCAATGACAGTAGTGATTCAAGGAAATACAGTTAAGAACAAATGCAAACAATCAAACATAATATTCTAATAAGTGTTATGCCATACATTTAATATTAAATAAACAATAATATTAAATCAACACTGAATATTATCTTAGTATTATGTCCATACAAAGGATTGTCTCTAGGACACTAACACTAACATATATGTTTACCATTTTTTTCTCGCCTTCTATATGTTTATTTACAGGTGTTAAAATTTATTGGTTCACAAATATCTATAACCAAACGTGTTGACAAAATTATCCATTAAAAGTTAGAAAGATGTAGAGAAAAAAAATAAGAGCTCTTCAATAAGAAAGATGCGAAAAAAAAAGAAATAATTTGTTATTTAATTTAACTTATAATAATTTGTTATTTAATCCTAGAATCCTCATATACCTTGACAATCATCATATTGTGCTAAAAATTATATGTGTTATTAATGACGATTTGACATTTAATTTTCTTAAATTATGGCAAAAATACTAACAATTATTTTGGGATAAAAAATTTTGTCCATACCTTGTACTCATTTAATGGATTCCACCTTTCCTTTTAAAAATAATATTAAAACTAAGGGATAAGAAAATGAATAAGTTGCATGGGTAAGATAATTACATTCGACTAATTAGAAATAAATTATGGTGAATATGTTACATAAGTAGGGCAATTCATTTAAACGTTACTCCACTAAATTACACAAATTAAGATAATCATAATATCATTTTTCATTTGTACCAAGTCACTTCTATGTTAAAAGGTAGCTTAAATGGTTTAAAATACCTCTATTTATATTTATATTCATTTTGTCATTATTCTATATCTCGACAATCTGATTAACAATTGTATACCTTGAATTTAATGACATGTTCCTTGATGAATAATATCATTAGATATGAAATAAAATAAACAACAATCAATATAAATAAAAACTATATAATTAGAATAATAAATTGTTCGACAATGAAAAACATACAAATTTATATTGCACTTCAATGGAATTACTGGGTACGTATTGAACAAAAAAATCAAATGAATTCTATGAATAGTAATGTTCCTTGTACATCTTCAATTCATCATATTTGATAAATAAATCTCCAACTACATAAAAAAAAATCATTAAATTTATAACAAATATATATATACATATATATATATATCATATAAAAACTACTAAGATGATTTGTTTATAGATTTTAAACTTACGTGTGAGAAACTTTCTATCATCCCTAAAATCATCTCGAAGACGACATAAGTCCACAAATATTGTATCATCAAAAAATAAATTCATGATTTCAAATATATATATATAACTTTTATACAACTTGAAACTAAAATTCCTAACGAAAACAAAGTCACTAAGAATTGTAATTGTTTTGCATGAGAATGATAATTTTGGATGATGGAACTTCTCTTTAAATAAGTGTACTACAACAAATTAGTGAGCTTGTATTCAACACGTCATTAAAGTCTTATTTAATTTTATTTAATTTCCCAACAAGAACACAAATCAAGAATTGATCAAAGATAAATATGGGACAAAAGAAGAAATATACGCATTTGTTTTTATCTATAATCAATATGTTAAAATATTGACTTAATTTAAGAATGTGAGTTATTATATTTATGGTACTTTTTAATATCACAATTAAAAAAATTGTCAATATACAATCTTTTTGGTTGAGTAATTCAGTCACAATTACTATTTCAAATAACTTAATGCCCAATTAATAATCTCGTTAATTTATGTGGTAATCATACCTCCAAATTGACATATTCAAATATTGAGGTGATTGGATCACAATGTGATTGAGATAGAAATGTACAATTAAATGTTACATATAAATATAATTTCATTAAGTTGGAAAATTGAGAGATTAATCAAAATTAAATTATATAATAAATGGTTATTAAATTGCTAAAATGGAGATGACATAATACATTAATGGTCATAGTTACTAAATTAAATTAAAAGAATACTTATCTTTATAAATAATAATTATTCAATTATTTGTGGACTACAATTACGAAATTACCTAAATCATATAATTCAAATAAAATGACTAAGAACTGATTCTATAAAAGAAATTAACGAATCAATTTTTTTAAAATAAAAATTGATTACCAATGATATTAAATGTAAAGGAAAAAAATGCTTTTGTAAAAAGTAACAAAAAACATGATATTACATAATAAATGATTGGTCAATATTACCAAAATGAGAGATTATATATTAAATGGTATAAATTACCAAATTAAAAATTGCACTATAAATAATTTGGTCATAATAACTCAAAAAATAGAATACTTACAAATATAATAATAATATGATAATTTTGGTTTGGGAAATTAGCAACCAGGTACACTTTTTTGAGGTAAATAGCAACTAGGTACAAATGAGATTGCATATCTGAGGGTAAAATTGTATACGCAAGTGCAATTGTACCTACATATTGGGAATCGCTTTTGTACTTGGTTCTAGTTTTTTTAAAAAAAGTGTATCTATCGATAATTTGCCCCTTTGGTTTTGTTATTAAAAAGAATAAAATTATTCGAGGATGAGATGTATAAAATGGGACAATTTTGGCATTAACACCACTTCCGGTTTGGTCCCATGTAGGTCCCCAAACCGGGTTTTGTGAGGTGGAAGTCTAGAGGGGAGGGGTGAATAGACTTCTAAAACTTTTTCGTGTGGATCGGTGTGAAGCGGCAGATACCCGATCAAAGTGCGAGTGTATCGATTTAGGCGATGTTTAATCTTCTTGAGTGCTGAGGGCGAATCAGTTTGATATCTGTCGGTTTAAGCGAATAGTGCGGAAGTTTGTTTTTACCCGTGAAAAACCAGTTTTATCAATCGGTTTCTTAAGTCGATTTTCAACGGTTGACTAAGGTGTCAATCGTCGGATCGATTGCTTGGTATGCGGTGGCTTAACTTTAGAATATGTATGAGTTTAAACTTCGGTTATTGTGACTTGTGTAAAAGCGATAAGAAAGCAAGTAAATGCACACAAGACTTTTTATAATGGTTGAGCTAAACCGAATCCTACGTCCACTCTTCCCTTAACACGGGGAACCTTAACCTACTTTAACTGCGGGACTTATATCCTTTTCAGGATGGCGAGAGATGTTTACCCGAGTTCTCTCTTCTTACAAACTTAACTGCATGGGACTTATATCCTTTTCGGGATGGCGAGATGTTTACCGAGTTCACTCTACAAACGTAACCGGCGGGACTTATATCCTACAAAGAGGATAGCCGAGATGTTTAATGAGTTCTCCTCTGCTGGACTTGACCTAACTTGCGTTTGGGTAAAGAATGTTTGAGGGTCCAACTGGAAATCTATCCTGGTGCTTTAGGTAGCCAAAATGCTAGTGGGTAGGATTTCTTGCTAAGACCTATGGGATGAACACTCTAAGGATATTCTTCAAATGTAGTGTTCTATGAGCGGAGAATTTGTTGTAATTTTTTTAGCTTCTTTTTGCTTGTTCTCACTTGATGGTTCTTTTCGTTGGTCTTTGCTTGTTGAACTCTACTTTTCAAAGTAAAGATCGATCCCATTTTATAGACCTCGAAATCAAAAGCCGTTGGAGAGCAATTTGAATTCGGGCTATATTAGGTAGGATGTAGGATATGATTGTGGCGTGCTTTCGATTATCGGCGTGGTCGTAGGCATGATTAGCGCCCGTTTTTTTATGCAACTGCGTCGTATCCCGTATTGTCAGTTTTTTTTGTGCACGTGTCGCTTTCTCCTTGGCTTCGCGAGGCGGCACTTCTGAAATTTGTCCGTTAGACGATTTATATTCCTTTTGTAGAGGATTCGTCTTGTCTGGTGTATCTTTTTTGATTGTCACGGTATGGTGATTTGATCGAATGTAATCGATCTACCTTGTTTGAGTCTTGGATGCACATTGTCTTAGCTCAATATCTGAGACTCTTCTTTGAGTGTAGGTCTTGGTCTTTTGATCTTGGTGTCTCTCGAGCCTCAATGTATTGATCGTCTCTTGAGTCTTGAGGTTTATTCTTGAGTCTTCAAACTTTATCCGAGTCTTGAGTTCATCCGAGTCTTCGGTGTCTATCGGAGTCTTCAGGTTCATCTGAGTCTTCAGTGTCATCTGAGTCTTCAGTGTCTTCTTGTCTTCACCTGATTTTCTGACTTCTTGTCTTCTGATTTGTGCTTAGCCATCTGATCATCTGACCTTATCTGGGTCATCTGATTCTTCGACCTGACCTATACATATTGAGTTCCCCCTCAATATGTGACCTATCTTTACATCATTTATCTATACATTTCAAATTTGGTCATCTTAATCGATTCTAAGTCATCGATTAACAGTCTTGTGTCCAATTGGTCCTATTACAACCTCTTTTGGAACTTCCATCAAAACTAAATTACATATTTCCCAACAATTTCCCCCTTTTTGATGAAACCAAAACACTTAATTACACTTGATCAGAAAAACAGATACCATGAATGGAAATGTAGATAATGCAAATAGTACATACCTCAGAAGACAATGAGATGTTTGTCTTAGAATCAGTGGGATGGAAATTTTATTCAGATAGGTGTGTGCATTGTAGAATATGTGAAAAGTGTACCTATCATCTGATTTCAAGTTGTCTTCTTTAGGTGTACTTGAACATTTGCAGTTCTTTGGGGATGCCAAACATCCTGTACATCCTTTGTATTAGCTTGTCCAGCTCTTCTTTTCTATGGATTCCTCCTTTTTCAGCTAGTCCATAGTAGATGTTTTTGAATTTAACGAGATCTAGCTTGTTGTCTGGACGCAAAGGTGGAAGGAGTAGTTCAAAGGGTGGAGCTTCTGGTATTTGTGACGTGATCTTGTCTTCTGTCATCACTGTCTGGTAGAAGTCTGGATACTTTGTTTCTAACCAGTTCCGAAATTCATCATCATTTTCAGTCCGATCTTGATGAATTGGAATCTTCTCCAGGATGTGGACGTCACATAACCATTCTCCTCCCGATTTGATCCCATTACGAAGCAAATCTTGTCGCATGTGAGAAGGATGCCTTTAACTTGGTGCGGAAGGGCATTCTTCTCCCAAGCAATCTCTCTGCTGCGACTTCGGTCTTCGCTTTTCCTTCCGGATGTAGGCAATGTTCGGCCCTTTGCCCTCTGCTAATACCTTCTTGATTGGGGCCTCTTTTATTCTCTGTGTTTTATGCGCTCTTGAACTTGTTCAGAGTCATCCGCTTTCGGAAGAATAAGCTGCCCTGTCTCGATTTTCATTGTTGCTTTCATCATCTTGCCTTTACCTTTCTTCCTCCTCCAGTCTGCTTTCGGAGTTCATGTTGTTCGTCTTCTTCAGCTAATTTCTTAGCAAGTTCAAGGCTCTTGGCCTGATCATCGATTTCCATTCTTTTACGGGACGATCGATCGAAGAAGTCTTCAATTTTAATCGACTCTGGCGGTAATCTACGAAAAGAGCACTTTTCGCTTTCGGCGATCTCTTTCTTGTGTTGCTTGCGGTTTCTTTCATTCAAAGAACGAGGTCGGTAGATGGAGTGGTCGACAAGTCAATCTGATGGTTTTGGTGGAGATGAAAATTTTACCAAGCGTATGCGAGTCTTTTTCTTCTTTCTTTTTCCGAAGTCCTGCTTTTTTTTCTTTATTCTCTTTTTCTTCAGACTCTTTTCCTTCCCCTTTTTGGTTGCATCAAAGAGGTTGGACATCTTGCGGTTCAGAGTAGTTAATTGCCGTGAGATCTCCTCTCTGGGTTCCTCGACAACAAGAGGAGTGATCTGGACGGTGGCAGAAGATGCAGGTGTATAGAAGCGTCTGAGAGCAGTTTCGATTTCCTGTCTTGCCTTTTCGTAGAAGTTAGAAAAATGTTTCAACCCATATCCAAGTGGTTGTTGGTCTTGTCCAAGGATGCCTGAACACTTTCCAAAAGTACGCGGTTGCGATTGAGCATCTCTGTGCGAAGCTGTGAGTCTGTCGACCGAGTTTGAACTTCGGAAAGAGGATATACTAGTTGCATTTACTTGACAAGGATGGCATTGTGCATCCCATTTGTGTGATTTCGCTTGTCAACTAGTTTTGCTTGCTCATCTTCAAATCGCTTCATTAGATCATTTGTGAGCCTTTGCGAATTTGTCTTCAAATGCTGACCTTGACCCCATCCTGAATAAATGCGAGTATATTGATCTAGGGTATCGAGCTCATCGTGAAATCTGTTCAGATGTTGATGCCTTGCCAAATTGGGTCTCATCTGCAGCACCCATTCTTGGTTCATCGGCAGCTCCCTCATGATCTGTAGGAGGTTGAACGGTTTTCTCCCTGTTATCAGCAATACCGAACCTTTCGTGAATCAACCATCTGATATCATCATCAGATGCCAATTCAACAGACTTTCAATCCCAAAGATTGTTTATACATTTCAACTCCAAGTCTACAAAGAAATCGATCCCGAGTTGTCATTAGAATCAGAAATTCTTCAATGCTCTTTAGTCTGATATCCCTCCAGAACACTATCTCTTCTATCTGTAACTGGATGTCAGGATGTTGATCCAATTCAAGGCACAGATCCAGCAGATATCCCTTGATCTGTTGCTTCATTATCCTTATGATGGGGTTCTCTGGAGTAGGTGAAGCAAACAACATTACGGTGTTGAAGGGATTATGAGAGATGGACACTGCATCGTCGGATCTCTCGTGTTCTTGAGACTTGATTGGGGATTGGGATGTTTGTTGTTCGGGTTCTTTTTAGCGTTTGAGGTGTTGATTTCTGAGCGGGTTCATTGATTGGTGGTGTGGGAGATGTTGTTCGATAGGAAGAGGGTGAGGCGAGGCGGAGGTGGGTGAGGCGCCAGACGCTGATGTCGTCGTCGCTCGCCGACTGCCGATAATCCGAGGCACCTTTGGCGGGCATATTGCCCGGGCGGTGCCGAGGGTCTGTCTAAAGCGGCGGCGGCCGGATCGACGTGCATCCCATTGCGCGAGCCGCTGGCGTGGCGTTCGAGATGATTTTTTTTTTCGAGACGAACGAGTGGGAGAAAATCGAGGCGTGTTTCTTCAAGATCAAGTCAAGAAAAATCAAACCATGACAATTGGATAATTTGTGCCCAATATGTTTATTTTTCCATTTTTGCTTGATTTATTTGTGCTATCTTATGCTTTATTTAATTTGTTTAAATGTGTTTGCATGAGGGTTGCCAAATGGAAAAATCTCACCTTGAGTAATTACTAAGTATGTTTAAATAATTAATTGACAATTTTATTAGGATAATAAAATTGAATTAATTTTGACCTCCATGATTTATTTATTTGTGAATTCTTTTGGAGAAATTCCCCCAACGGGACGGTCAAAGGATAGCTTTCACATGAATGAATTCCAAACTGATGATTGTGGGTTATTACTAGTGGCGACGATGACCCTCCCAACGAGGCTCGATCAAAGCTTAAATAATAATCTCTGTATTTAATCATGGTTATTACTTAGGTATAAAATTGATATGCATATACTTTCTCAAGTCCCTGTCTAATTTTATATTGGTCAATGGGGAGACAACTATTAATCTGGATATTAAAGGTTTTGTAGTTCTTTTTGTTTGCTTTGCTTTGAATGTGTTTAAATAATGACCCACCCAACGTGGCTTATTTAAACTGTTTTGAGATGTTGGCTTATGCATGTTCATATTTTTTGGAGATTTTAATATGATGCATGTGATCGAACCTTGTGATATATTTGTGCTTATGCATATTATTATTTATTTCGGTTCATCATGTCGCAACCTTTTAATCCTTTGTTATATACACTCAAAGAACACCAATTAAGCGGAGAAAAATATAATGTTTGGAAAGCGAAATATGAACTTTGTCCTACCGCACAAAAAACATTATTGGATTCTTGATGTACCCAAGCCACGTAAGCCTCTTGATGAATCAACCGATCTTGCAATACATGAGTATAATATTTGGGAGCAGCCAATGAACCCATGAAACGTGTAATCTTGACTTCATCGTTCGATGATTTGAAACACATTCATGAAGGTGTTGAGTCCATTTGGAAATTATGCAAAGTCTTGAAGAAATGTTTTTAACAAAAGACCGCATGATCGATCGGTTTAAAAACGACAGCGTGGTTAAGCCGAAAATGGTGAAGGAACACAGAAGGGAGCATGTTCTCGAGTCAAACACCATTTTCTAAAACCGGCTTATCTCGGAACTAAGTATTGTGATGAGGCCCAAATCGAATTTACATTGCTTACTCGCCAAGGAGCTTGATGGATTTTATTGTGGTTTTGTGATGAGTGATCACATGTTTACTATGGATAATCTACAAGAAGCCTTGGAGAAAGTGGAGAAGCATTTAGGAAAGAAAGAGGCGAAGCATTGGTGACCAAAAAGTCTTTTCTCGAGATCTAGGCGGTGGAAGGCAAGTCTCAAGAAAAGGAAAGTGGTCGAGAACTAAAGCAAACTCATCACTAAGAAAAGTGAAAAAAGACGGTTATTTGGTTGGGTGTCAAGAAAGAACCAAAAGGAATATGTTTTAATTGCGGGGAGAAAGGACATTGGAGGTCGACTGTTTCAATCCTAAAAAGGAAAGGAAAAAAGGTAATCCTCACTCACTAGTTGTTGAAACTTGTTTTAGCGGCGTATGCCTCCCATTTATGGGTGGTGGATCTGAGAATCCACTGATCATGTTTGTTTCACATTCTGAGGGTTCAAAGCGGACGAACAACAACTAAGTGGAAGTGAGATCCTCATCATTAATTTGGGCGATGCTCTTGAGAGTGGCGGTGAAGCGATGGGAGAAGTCTTTTATCTTTTGAAGACAGAGTTTTAAGTTTAAGAGATGTTTCAGATGCGTTCGAGTTTTAGAAAGAATTTGATTTGGTTTCTAAACTTTTTCATGATGGATATTCGGTTACTTTTAATAAAGTTGTTACCATTTCTCTTTATGATAAATTTATACGTCATGGAGCGTTTGAATAATCTCTATACAATTGCTTGTATGCACACCACTCACGAAATCGTCCTATAACACATCAATCATTTTAGAAAAAAAAACGTTCATCGGGCGTGAACGAGACACTTCTTTAACATCTAAGATTGAGTCATATAAATTCCAAAGAGGATCCAAAGGTTGGTGAAAGACGGTTCACTAGAGCTTCTCCAAGTTGAACCGTTTCCAACCTGCGAATCATGTTTGGAGGGTAAAATGACCAAGAGGGCATTTGGAGCCAAGGGGAATAGGGCCAAAGAAGTGTTAGAGATCGTTCACACAGATGTATGTGGTCCAATGTCAACCAAAGCAAGAGGAGATTATGAGTAATTTTATTGATGATTACTCAAGGTACGGTTAGATTTTCCTTATGAAGCATGAATCTGAGACCTTTGAGAAATTCTAAGAATTTAAGGCTCAAACAGAGAATCATAGGGAAAAACGTATCAAGTCTCTACGATCTGATCGTAGAGGCGAATACCTCAGCGATGAGTTTTTGAACTACTTATCTGATGAAGGGATTGTATCCAAGCTCACTGCACCCGGAACCTCTCAACAAAAAGGGGTTGCAGAGTGAAGAAACATAATTCTTTTGGAAATGGTTAGATCAATGATGAGTTATGCGGATCTTCCCGAAAGTCGCTCGGGGTCATACCTTGGAAAAACAAATGACTTACATTCGAACTTGGTGCTATCCACATCGGTTCCCAAAACTCCCAAAGAATTGTGGACCGGGCAGTAAGCCTAGTATGAGACACATGAGAATTGGGGGTGTCCGCCCACGTGTTGGACAAGGAAGCCGGTAAAATGGATCCTCGATCGTAATTAAGGTTGTTTGTAGGATACCCCAGGGAACAAAATGGGTGTATGTTCTATAGTCCCAAGATCAAAAGGTGGTCATCAAGACCCACTTTAGATTTTTGGAAGAAGACTATATGAACCAAAGAAAACCAGTGAGATTACCTTAAATGAGCTTAGAGGGCAAACCTCGATTACCAATCAGTATCTTAGATGATATACCAAACGTCACGCTTTCAACCGAGCCTCGTCAGAGTGGGAGGGTTGTTAGAGCGACTGAGAGATTCATGGGAATAGGAGAGTCCTCGAACTTGATTCGGACAAGTCGAATCGGACCCATGGACATATGACGAGGCACTCCAAGATAAGGATCTGATTCTTGGCAAACAAAGAATGAAAGCGAAGTGGGTTATATGTTTCATAATAGAGTGTGGGAGCTAGTCGAACCACTTAATGGGGTCAAACCCATTAGATGCAAGTGGGTATATAAGAGGAAAAGAGGACCGGACGGGAAGGTTGAAACCTTTAAAGCAAGACTAGTGGCGAAAGGTTATACTCAAAAAGAAGGAATCGATTATGAGGAAACTTTTTCGCCCGTAGCTATGCTTAAGTCCATCCGTATTCTCTTATTGATTGCTGCGCATTTCGACTTTAAAATCTGGCAAATGGATGTCAAGACAGCTTTCCTTAACGGAAGTCTTGATGAAGAGATCTATATGCAACAACCCCAAGGTTTCATTGAAACAGGCCAAGAACACCTAGTTTGTAAGCTCAAGAGGTCCATTTACGGAACTCAAACAGGCATCTAGAGCTTGGAACCAAAGTTTTGATCATGTAATAAAGTCTTATGGGTTTGATCAAAATGAGTTTGAAAGTTATGTGTATAAAAAGCGTGTCAGAACTGCATTGGTATTCTTAGTACTGTACGTAGATGACATTGTGATCATCGGGAACGATGTGAAGGTGTGATCAGAAGTAAGGGCATGGTTTTCAAAATAGTTTGATATGAAAGACTTAGGGAAAGCCGGATACATCCTTTGGATCAAGATCACTCGAGATCGCAAGAAAATGATGATCGGGTTATCGCAAGTTTCATACATAGACACTATCTTGAAACGCTTCAGCATGCAAGATTCCAAGAAAGGATTTGTACCTTTCAGACTTGGAATCCATCTATCCAAGAAAAATGTCCCTAAGACGAAAAAAGGAGATAGATGACATGAAAGGCATTCCTTGTGCTTCGGCTGTCGGAAACCTTATGTATGCAATGCTGTGTACGAGACAGGATATCTGCTTTGTCGTAGGCATGGTAGCAAGATATCAAAGTAACCCAGGGAAAGCGCATTGGACTTACGATTAAAAACATTTTGAAGTGTACGAAAAAGAACTCGGGATAGAATGTTGATTTATCGATCCGATACTTCAATCCCCATCCGCTACGGACTTTCGGATTTCCAATCGATTTAGATTCGTAAATTATCTGCCTCAGTTAGTGTGTTTCCATTTGGGAAGTGTAGCCATCAAATGAACGAGTGTGAAGCAGAAATGCATCACTGACTCAACCATGGAAGTCGGGTAAGTAGCTGCTTGTGAAGCAGTGAAAGAATCGATTGGGCTCTAGATCTTCTTAGTGGACTTGGATGGTGTTACAATTTGTCAGCAATATCCGCTAGGGGCAGTTGCAAATTCAAGAGAACCAAGAGTCCACGAGTCAAACAAGCACACTAAAGGAAAGACATCTTATACGAGAAATCGTTAAGAGATGAGATATAGATGTGGCAAAGATAGCGTCTGAGGACAACCTAGCAGATCCATTCACAAAGAGTCTGCCTCTGAATACATTCGAGAGACATGTGGAAGGAATGGGTGTCAAGACCGTTGTCAATCTGCTTTGAGTATAAGTGGGAGAAATTATTAGGTTCGTGTAGGTGACATTAGATGTCACGGACTACGCGAGACATGTTGTAGTATACTTAAAAGCAGACTTTGAGTATAAGTGGGAGATTGTTGGGATTATACTGAAAAGTATGATTTTTACTTTGTATAATCGAAACTGAATTTCCAGACTTATTTACTGAAATAAATTGTTTATCACTGATGCTTTAAATATGATTGAATGTTACATATATTTACTGCATAACGGTTCAATAATTCGTACGTGCTACATTGTAGTTAATTTAGTGATACCAGATCACAGAAGATTAAATTAACAGTCCCTTGTAACTAAAAGTACGCCATTCACGACCTAGATGGAAATGAACAACCCATCACGAAAGGTTGAGGTGTAAGGCTCAGATTGGTTTGTCTTGACCAAGAGATTACACTAGTGCATGATTGATGCACTGAATAGGACCCTCTGGGAGGATAAATTCTTCAGAACTGAACAAGGGAGAATTAGACCTCAGTGGTTCGTTATTTCTTAACCTTCTTCCCTTAAATAGGATCACGTGGGATTGGTAACTATTGCTTTGACTTATCATGGGTAGCGAATCAAAGAGATTCAATATTTTTTATCTTGGGCAATATTATTGGTCACATGTGATTGCTAAGATTTAATACGAAGAATCGTGTGCAAGTACGCTTGTTTGATTTGCCCCCTTGGGAGGTTCATAAGCTTTATCATACCAAATCTTGCAAGTGGAATTAGTTTCCGGTATGGATAATAATGTTGAATCGTTCCTTCACCAAGGACAAAAGATATTAATTAACGGAAAGCTATTTCAGTGGCTTGAATTAATTAATGGGCTAGATAATCTTAAACACGGGAAATAATGACCGGGAGCCATATTGACTGTAATATGGGTTAAGATGGATAGTGCAATATTAATTATGTAGTGGGATTAATTAATATTTATGGGCTTGAATTATATTGTGGCTCAATATTAGATATTCAAGGTCCATTAGAAGGTCCAATCTTAATTCTCCTAAAGGCCCCCTAAGTAGCCCAACATATAGTCCATTAACTGAAAAGGTGATTAAAATAAAATAAATATTGTTGCTTATTTTTCCAACTAAAATTTCAAAATTCATAGATATGTTGGGAGAAAGATTTTCTTTGAATTTTGTTATGGAATGAAGATATGTATTCTTGGAATACAAGATTATCTCATTAAATTCAAGAAATCTCCCACTAGGTTATCTATGATGAGTTTTTCGAAAATTTGAAAATAATGGGCAATAAATATTTTCTTGATTTTCTTGAAAATATATTATGGAAGATATGTATTTCTTGAAATACAAGAATATCCCATAAATTCAAGAAGATCCAAATCTTGGAATCTTGCAAGACCAATATTTTCGAAAATTCCATAAATTGAGGAAGTGGGATTTTTGTGGAATATTTTAATTATGGGAAAAAGAATATAGGAGATATATTCAAAATTTCTTGGTGATCAAGAAAAGTCCTTTCCCACATTGGTTTTCTACTGAAAACATCGACCACCTCTATCCTATAAATAGGGGATGATTGTTTCATTCCCAAATACAATTTCATGTGCTGGAAAAATTAGCAAATCCACATAAGTGGTGCAACAAAGTTTATTTTTTCCTTTTGTTAATTGTTCGACAAGTGTCCTTCCACCGGATAGTTGAGCAAGGGCTAAGGGAATACTTGGGAAGTCCTTTTGGTTAGTCCGTCCAACCGAATTCGCTGTCATCCCGAGAGGTACGTTCACGTAAACCCGTAGATTCCGCATGCTTAGGTTTTACGTGGCTTATTATATGCATGATATGTTGTTGCAATTATTATTTGAATTAATATATGATTAATTCATGCTAGTAATAATTAAAGAATTAAATTTGTATTTAAATATTCATCCCGAATAGATCTGTGCAACTCATTCCCCAACACATAAGCCATGTATCTCACACACACCAACAAATCAAAAAGATTTGTGAATCAAGTGAGGTAAGGAAAACAAGAAAGAGAGAATATGGACATTTTTCCAGCTGCAAGTTTCTGCTAATTAAGCCAAACTAACATCGATTCTAACAAGGCTATCTTTTATAATATTAATGTTGAAAAAGACTCCTCCATAATTTAAAGAAGAATAGACCTCAATTTTTGCCGCCTAATATTAAAAAAGTATTTACAAATGCCTATGAAATTGCTTCCACGGAACTTAATCGTATCTTCTGTTCCATCAGAAACTTCCAAAACAAAATAGCATACCTATGAACTGATGTAAATTGTTGGTTTTCTGGTATAAAGTCCATGATTTATGATTAAGGATCTGATATACGGTTTTTTGCAATAGAAACAAGAGCAGCATAAACTGTCGGACCTCGATCTTCGCGGAGATGAAGATGGATATCGGAGTGATCGATGCCATCTTCATCAACAAAGTCCATGTGGGATGGAATGATGGTCTTTGTTGTTTTGACATGGTTTGATCAATTTAATTTATTAACAATTTTAATATAAATATAACCATCTACATTCAAAATTCTAGTTCCTTTGTCATGCCATGTTTTGATATCTTCAACTACTTCAACTATCCATACACAAATTTGTACATATGATTATATACAGTCATTATTAGTATTATTATTACTTTCAAGTTCAAGTTTAGAACTTGCTGATTGAAAATAGTAATGAGTAGTTTGGATGAAATGCATGATCATCCAAAACCAAGGAAAACAAGGAAATGTCGAAATGAAAACCACTAACAGTTGGTTTCAAACACAAAGCTCAGATCAAATAAACTAATTGTCAAAATTTGGATCCATGTTAGGGAGAAGTGAGACATTATCTTGTCAATTCAGCGCTACCCACTCGAGTAAATTCCAGACTTAAACTATTGCCCGTAAGATGTCCTAATCTAAACATGGCCAAAAACAAGAGACGTTTACAATTCTACAGCAGAGAAAGCAAATCTGAGAAGAAAGATCTTTGGATGAAAGGATCCCACATTTCCGCAGCATGTAGTCATGAAGAAGTATAATACAGAGCCGACAAAAATATTAGCAAGTCACCCAGAAGAAGTCCAACAACATCGAACACAAATTTTGGAGCAAATAATCCCCAAACCTGCATTCAATATATGAATAACACTGTATAAGAACATATTTTTGATAGTAAAACTCGAAAAATAGGAGGGTACCATTAAATGCCGCCGTTGAATAGTGACACATATAATTGTAAATGTGGTCGTTATGGCTGTAATGAATCCATACATCAGGTACATCTGAAAGACAGTTTGGAGATATGTAATTAATTAACGGCTCGGGCTCAAGTTGAATACGTAAACATGAGAGTTTCGAGATATAAACTTACTTGGCATAATCTAGAAGAAAATTCTTGTTTGTTGTGCCTTGAGGGATAATAGGATGAGACAAGAAATGGAAGTCCAATTATAGGGAGAATGTGAGAAAAAACCGAATGTGTCGATGGTGAGAAGGATTGCTTGACGAATAAGGTTAAATTCGTCAAACCTGAAAATATAAAATATACACTTATCTACTTTCCACTGGCTCCAACTTCAAACCTCAAATAATATCGAACAAATTAAAAAGGAAGATTTTTGTTCTCACCCAACAAATGCAGCTGCGTATCTGAGGCCATCAAAAGCACACCTACATAATAGTTCTTTTATATCAGAAAACATCATGATCTCAAAGGAGCCCAAGTATTAGGTTGAGTCTCAATATAGGTTCCCATTTTAAAAATGGTTTCATTTCAGATCTTAAATTGATAAAAGAAAAACAAAACCAGGTCCTAATTTGAGACATTTCAAAATTGAAGACCTAAGCTGAGACTCAACATAAATATTGGGCCCCTATATGGAATTCTTCCACTTTGACAATGGTCTACAAGTGTTGCACAAAATACTAAAACTTCAAGACCAAATTTACAAAGACGACAACTGATTTTATATCTTTAACAAAGTGGTCTTAAAGTGCAGAGCATCTTACCAATGACCTGTGCTGAAAAACATGCACACAGCCAGAAGGCTCCATTGTGTTACAGGAAGTGCAAAACAAAATGAAGATCCACAACTGTTAGCATCCTGTCCCAATGCTGTTAACCGAATTAAGCACCAACCTGTACAAAACAACAACACAACTTCTAATTAACAACCAACTTTAACATTCAAGAACAAATTATCAAAAAATAAAAATCGAAAGACAAATATACAAGAAACTAATGCACTAAAAAATAAATGTAAAGTCTTGTATAAACAAGTTTCACTATGCAACTTGTTGTTTGTGCATGTATTTTAAATAGTATTAGTTATTTCATTAAAATGTAGTATTCGTTTGTCAGTATTAGTTATTTCATTAAAAAGTATCAGCAATATTACTATAAAGTGATAGTTGAAAACTAGTTGTACAGTGTAACTGTTATACATAAGACAAACCCAAAAAAGATAGAAGGGTAGACAGCCAAGCACCTCCAATCAACAATGCCAAGACAACTAGTGGACCTTGTTTCCCGGACAAAATAATGATTGTTGGACTCCAAACAGATAACAAGGCCAATGCTTTAACAACCGTATGTTCTTCCAAATTCAATGTTCTCCCCCTAACAATCAGTTGACCTATGGCCAACAACGAGAGTTGCAGTAGTCCAGCAGCATAGGTCACTTGAGGAATCAGGTTTCCCTTTATACCCCCAGGTAACATGTCCAGATTCAATAGACCACTATCTGAGACCCAATATAAGGGTAACAGTATATAATTAAGTAAAGTTCCTGCAACAACATACTTCAAAATGCCCTGTGAAGAAAAACAAGTGATGCTCTTGTACACAAGATATGCAATGAAAATAAGAGCTAGCATTGGCAGGACCTCAGCAACATACAACCAAAGCTCAGAATCATTGCCAATGCCCACCATCTTTGACTGATCGACCTTCAAGAACAACGAGTTCACAGCCTGCTTCAATTGCCTGAATTCGATACTGATTCTGAGCAAAGGAACCAAAAGACAAAGCAAAATTGCCTGCAGGTTCAAAACACAAATTTTATCTAACAGCAACAAACACATTAGGAATTCAATATATTCATGAAGCATAAAACCATGAGTATATCACATAATTGGTCCCAAATCTGTTGGGTGTAGGCGATTTTAGTCCTATACGAATTAATTTTCTCAATTAGGATAATACGATGCAGTTTTAGTCTTGTATTGACAAGACTGCAGGGTTTTTGCACGTGAGCTGCCGAAATTCCATGTAGCATAATGAGAACACAATATATTAATTTCACTTAACAAAATCACAGATTAATTACCATCCTTAAAAAAGAAAATTGTCAATGTAGGACTAAAATTGCATCACTTAAAATGCCACGTAACTAAATTGAGAAAATTGACTTGTATGGGACTAAAATCGCTAACATCCAGTAAATACGGGACCAATTTTGCAATTTAAAATGATAACAAAAACCTACTTCAAGTAACATCATCTTCTTTGTTAACGCATAACGTAGTTGAAGGATTGCAGTTGTTGCCAAAAGAAAACAAGCCACTCTCCCTTCTTCCACTGCATTAAAGTAATACGGAATGAGGACAAATGAAAAGAGCAGACAGAATTGGAAAAGTATCAGAATCCAATATAATTCTTACAAATAAAACTGTTAGAGAGGAAACTCCAGGCACGTATCAGCACTACAATACAAGCAAGATTTACCCCGAAAGAATTCTTAGAATAGCCAGACAAAAGAGAACGGGTTCCACACAGCTTGTCTAGCCTTCCGATAAGAAATACATGCAAACAAAGTGAACTTAACATGATGCCAAAGCCTATGCCCATCATCTTCAAATTAAATTCAGTCCAGTTGGATCGTGCTAGTGCTGCGACACTTTTCAAAAAAGTTGAGTATGCATCAATCTGACGTTTGACTAAAGGTATTGATGCAAAGACCCTCTGACTTTTGTCTTGTGAAATGTTTTTCGAGGTGATTGACCAAAGCTCCTGTGCCTCTAAATAAAGCTCTGACACATGCAGCAAATCTTTTTCCGAAAATCCAATTAATGACAAAGATGAATAGACATCGATGTATTTCTTCACCTACATAATTCCATCTTGAGTTATAGAAAAAGTTAACAGGCCTATAAATTCTTATTAAGCACAAAAGCTAAAGTACATATTTCAATAATGACTTGCACAACTATGTGTAGTGATTACGAGTCACTTCATCTAAAATATCCATCCACTTTACGAAGAAAAATTATAATAGCACTACTTCTCAGGGAAATTTTAGAATCACATATCCATATAAAGAGTCTTCATGATCCATTTCCAAGAATATGAAAAGACACAAATATCTTGTTATTGGATTTGTTGCAGAATACCCAATTTTTAGCCATAGTTATTAATAACCTAATTCACTCCAATCGCGAGTCATTCACTCAACTGCACACAATGATTGAAGAACGGATAGATATGTTAAGATAGTGAAACTCCAAATGTTGATTCAAGGGTTCGCTCCGGAAGCAAATGTTGAGTACCCGATTTCAATCTGATTATACAAGCAATCTTCTTCAAAAAGAAAATGGTTGTACGCTACTTATAATAATCCAATTCTTGGATACTTGAACTGTGCTGCATGGCAATCTCAATGATTCATCATATCATGGAGAACAGAAGGCAACAAGGACAGCAAGGAACAGAGAGTAAGAAAGAAAAGTAAAGAAAAGAAAAGAAAAGAAAAGAAAAGAAAAGAAAAGAAAATGCTTTCATTCTGAAAAGGAGGAAGTTCGGGCCTTTATGCAGAAAAGATAGAGAGATAAGAAAACAATGAAAATCATGTACCTGCCAAGAATTAATACAAAGAACATTGGCATAGTCATGCATCCAACTGTCAACTTCTGGTTGACTCTGATCAACAGTGGTTGACTTCTCCTGACTCCATGTATGACCAGCTAATGAATAGAGCTCAGAATTGACACTCCCAATACTGAAAATGGATTAACCTTAACTAATTAAAACAGAAAATTGGAAACTCAAGGTGTTCCAATTATGATGACAAGGTGAAATTGAATATGTGCCTCCAGAAAATGAACCTTGGTTTCCCAAAACATTAGATAACTTTTCCAGAATTTTAGATAAAAGATTCAATGTCTACTTTAAAGAAGACTACAGAATCATGAGAGTATTACACCAAAAAACTGGGGAAAGTGGAATAAGAACAAGAAAAAGAAGTAGCCTCCAAAGGATTATTGTACAACATACCTTCCAAAAGGAAATGGAAGACCAAGCAGGGCAGACACAGTAGCAGCAAAGTCTAGCTGCAAAGGTAGGTTAGATCGAGTGAAATTCATGGAACAAACTTATAATCACAACTATAGAGCATCCAGTGGTGAATCAAATGAACAGACCTGCTGAATAGAGTTAACGCAAATTCGCCTCCCTTGCTGTAAATAAGAACAGATCATATCAATAAGAATTTGAATATTTTTTAACTGGAAAGATGTTTATAGATATTGGTAAATTGGTAACTGATATTTGAGTCAATTGACAAGGAAAAAACATAAAATGCAACCAAAACTACTTACTCTAAAAGTACAGAGAAAAGAATTGAGTAGTTTTAAAATTGATTGGGCTTTACTTATATAATTGACTATGGAAAACTTTTGGTTGTTCAATATGTATTCAAAGTAACAGGAAAAATGTTAATGCACAATCACACACACACACATGCATACATGCTGAATCATACGTGGTCACACAAGTATATGCTGAATCATCAAGATACCTATGAGTAGAGCCTAAAAGGTATTCTGTCCTGTTGAATTCTATTTGAATGGTTACTATGGAATAATGAATATATCAGAGATAAGGATTCTTTTCTTTCACTTATCCAGAAACTTGAGCATTGATGATTTTCTGAAGCTGAAAAGAATGTTTGTTCATTTTAAAGAGTAAATGATCAAATGACCATCTTCTACCCCATAAAAAAAAAGTGAATGCTATAAAGAATTGAGCGTACCGCATCCAATCGGCAAGACGAACTATCATCTGTAGCAAGCAGTGGATTTGAAGGCTTCTTCAAATGCAACGCAAACATTGCTGTCTCCACCTGCATACAAGATCACTCGTAAATGTTTTTCGTAGCTACAACATATCACAAGAATTAAAGAGAAACAGCACTTGTAAATGTTTTTCGTAGCTACAATATATCACAAGAATTAAAGTAAAACAGCACCTCCTCGGCAGTGCCTCCCCCATGATCGCCATTGAGGGTTTGCCCATGATCTCCCATAACAAGAAGCATTGTGTTTTCATGTAAACCACCTGGTCCACTTTGGCTCTCCAGCACTCCAACAACTTTCTTGAGCATTTATAAAATTGCCTTTCATTATTATGACAAAACATAAAATTTGATAAAGAAAAATCTATAATAAACACAGTTAAAGTTTTTTAAAGAGCTTTCTTCATCCAAAATGATAGATCAAAATCAGAGAAGGGGAAGGGTTTTTTGCATTTCTACTTGGGATTAGTTGCTACTCCATAATAACAGAAGATGAAGCACCTTTGTTGTCGATAAAATAAGATGAAGTACCTTTATAACTTCGTTGTATTGCTCCAATTTGTTTATCATTGGGTCAGAGTCAACACCAAATATATGCCCAGCGTGATCCTGTATCACGAATCGCATTCATATGACATATATATAAGTGTGAGTGTTTGTGTCTGTGTGAGAAAGAGAGGATGTATGCAAGCTCACAAGTGGAAATATGCTTAAAGAAAGTGATGAAAACTCAAATGTAATAAATTGGAATGTCAAATGAACTGATTGCCAATTGTAAAGTGCCTCGACCATAGTCAATAGCAGATCAACATGATTAAATTATGCCACTGAATTTTACAAGAGTTTCTCAATGCAAGTGGCTTAATTTACTGATTGTTAAACTGAATGTCCACTACTCATTAATTTGTACTGATTTGGCATTGGAGCTCGCCTCATTTTGTTTTGAAAAGAACGTAAATTTAAAGATTAAGAGTATGTCCTAAATGACACATGTTAGGGCATTTATTTGTTCTGTTACAGTGTTACTGATGATAACTGGAGCTTCGATTTTCTCCCCAACAGGTTTCTAGGCAGTTTGCTTATCATTAAACACTTTTCCTGCTTTATTTGTCCATTTTAGAAACTGTAGCACTTCAGCTACTTTGGGAGGTCTCTCCAATCTTATGTTGGGAGATTTTTTATGATTCGCCTTAAAATGTTTTTATAGAAACATTTCCTGCATGGTGACATTGTTAGTCCTCTTACTGAACGAAAACCATTGTCCTGACACCATCTCATAGTGATTATAAATTTACTACTCCGTCTCTGCTGTGGCATTTTCCACGAAGGTTTTTTAATAATACAGTATATTCCATAAAGTAACATATAAGAGATAATGTAAAGACATATTCCAATGTTACTTTTCACATTAGTCGAGCTTTTTTTAGTCATCATAAGGTGCAGGTATCACATTCCCTTCAATTAAGCATGGATTTTATTCTTTGTGGTTGGATATTGTTTGTCTATAGTGATCGGGAAAAAAGTCAGTTCTTAAGATACAGCTAGAATGAGGATAATCTCACCTGAGACAACAAAAAAAGGAAACAGAGAAGTGAAAGAAATAATAACATCACAGAAAGGCTCACCACACCCAAAAAATGTGCTATCAGCACATCCCAATCTTCTTCATACAGGGAGGGGAGTAAGTTAGTGATGCAGCCATTGTCTACCTGACCAATAAAAAATCATTTATAATTCAAATTAAGTGGGGAAAGAGTGTGTGTGTGTGATTTTGAAATTATGAAATTTAGATAAATTACTAACTTTACAGACATGGCCATGAAACAAATTTTATTACCGTATCAAGGTCTTTGACATTAAAAGATGGGAATGGATATGATTTCATTAAATGATGTGGAAATAATTGCAACCATGTGTCATCCCCCATCATCACCACTCGTTTCCCATTTTGAACCATCTATAAGCAAGATAATGAGCTAAAAATGCATTAGAGAACCGAAAAGAAAAATAGTATTATGCATTGATTTGTTCAGTCATGAGAATTAACAGAATAGGACATACCTGGAGTATCAAGTTGTCTTCCACAATTGCTGGAGCACCAAAACTGTTTCCCACATCAATAAACGTCGGAAGTCCACCAGTGGTCAAACCCTGGATAAAAAAATAAGAATCACAGCAGAAAGTTACATATAAAGTTATTAGTAAGGCATACTAAATGCATACTCATAAGCTCATCGATACCAAAGTACAAGGTTCTTATCCAACTACAGTAGCTAAAATTGACTCATAGGTGATGTATCATAGATACACTAAATATTGTAATTCTTAGAAAAAATCTGCATAGCCTGCAATCAAATAGTGAGAGGATTCAGTTTAATGAAACAAAATAGCAGGCAAAGAAACCAATGTAACATTATTTGATGGCAAATAGTTGCATGAAGTAAACCACTGAAACATTGTTGGTTGCATGAAACAAAGAAGGTAATCAACTTATCTACTTAATAATCTGAAATACAATTGGGCTAGTGCTTCCTGCTTGAGTAATATGTTGGAGAAAATATGGTCGCCATTTGTGATCAAATATTAGGATTTTACGAGTTCTTTGTTATCAAGTTTCAAATGGATATTTTCCCTTACTTTATGTTGCAACTTTTAGGCATGAAAACTGTGATAAATAGTTAAGTGTTTCAGGTATCTTTTGTTAAATCATGCAAATATAAGACCAAACAGTAATGATGATTTATTAACAGTTTTAACATGGGAATGCTAATGTTTAATACACAACCTTTCAACATTATTCACATAACAGTGCCGTAATAATTGCAAGTGGGAGCAACAGTTTCTGCAGATTACGTTTCTTAAATAGTATTATCTCCAGCTGATTAGATCAGTCATAAGTTCATAACACAATGTGTCGATGCAAAAGAAGAAAATGCAGATATTCGATCACATTTACAAAAGTTTGAGCAGCAATTTAAGGATTCTTCATGCAGCACTAGGGTGATACAAATCAGGATTCAAGAAAGCCGTAAAAATTAAAGACAGAGACTGGAATGAGCAAGAAATGACTCAGAAATTTATGAGAAATAGAAGCTTAGATCAGATTTCCTTAATTACGGACTCTGATAAAAACTTGTTCACAAGGCAATCCAATATTATAAACTAAAAACAATTTAATCAGGCTATCACATATTGGAAATGTGCAAAAAGCGATCTTGTCTGTGGCACACCCAAGATGTCATACATTTTAGTCTTCCAATAAACATCCACTGGATAGGATTGTAAGAATATGCCAAAAAGCAACTGAAAGAGCTCTAGCAATGAGTGATTAACCTTGTACATCATCCTCCAAGTTCAGACCAAAAACCACGAAGAAAACTAAGATGCAGACTGGGGTCATATGATAAAGCGAAATTCTTTTGCCTTTTACTGAAAATTACTTCATCAGAATCAGTAACCAAATTACAAGTGCTCAACCCTAGCTCTGATTGAACATTTTCAGTATCCACTAACCGCTTGATGGTCAATTGGCAAATTTGAATAAAATCTGTACTGACATTAGACAAAGACATATAATGATGGCCTTTACCTCAAGTTATTTCTTCATATACCAAACTTTCTAACTTTTAATTAGTTACAATGTCATGACAGCTTAAGAAGATTCCAAAAACTTGTTCTCAGAGAGTTAAAAAAAGGCAACAATAACATATAAACAAAGTCACAAAATGTTAACATTATTACTTCAACGTGGCATATCAACAGAACCTACAAATATTCACCATGGTTTCTCTGTCTATTGATTCTAAAGTCACACTAACTATTAGAACTTGAGTCATAACATCATCGAGTCTCTGGTCAAGCTTGAACAAGTTTGAGCTAAGAAAGCTTCTGAGCAAGTTTGAGAACCCATGCCAGTAATCTCTTTCCTTACTTGAAGACAATTTTGTGTGTACCAACTGAAACATGGGGCATAAATTTTAATTATAAATTGAAATTTGACGGATTCTTTCTCTAGAATGTTTTTCTCTTAATAAGATGCTAAATTGTTTTACGCCATAATGGGAACATCTATGAGCAATTACCATTATTCCACTGGAAACAAAGACATCACACCACCCAAAAGCACGTGAAAGATTAAAGTATCTCAAGCAATGTAAGAGTTGAATAAGGTTATGTCGCATAAACAACACAGATAAGATGCACGTCCACATTTTGCCATTGGAGAAAGGTAATAACAAATATTTACCTTCAGACGCTGCAAGCTGGTGGTAGGGGGGTCAGCTATAGCTTTGAAAATTCTTGCTGATGATTGATTTTGACCAGCAAGTTCGTGAAAAACTTGCAACCTGTCCATCCAGGGTTTTTTTTCTAGAAGATAGAAGCAAAATATTTTTAGGTGGAGTAGTTGCAAAAAACTACTCAAATGTGAAGTCCTAACAAAGCAAAGTATGTGCGACAAGAAAAAGACACACCATGAAAAAATGTGCTCGGAGCAACAAAATCAAACCTACAGTAAGAAAGCCTCATGAACACACAGCAAACAAATAGATAAAACAGTAAGATAAACCCAAGGTATAATCAGAAAAGCAGTCAACCTGAGAGCATCTAGAACAATGATAACAAGTCGGTCGACAATGGGTTCAGTCCAACAACTTTTATTAGCATTTTGATCATTTTGAGGAGGAAAACAGGGAGACTCTGCAATATCCTCGCATTGGCTAGATTGGGGAAGCTCAGAGCGAGTCAGAAGAAAACCTCTTGTGAATAATAGAATGGCCAAGCAGTGAAGAAGCATAATCCCCATGAACGCAGTGAAAGCCCATCTCAACCCGCTCCAAGAAGCCCGTTTTGCAGCCATTTCCCCCTATATCTCTAAATAGATTTTCTTCAAGACATGGATCTTCTTTAACCTTGGGGAACTATTTACAAAAGAAAGAATATCAGAGTCTATCTATAATAAGTAACAAGTTTGATAGCTTTATTCTGCTGCGCTAATTCAAAACTTGATGAGATCATGAGGGACCTCGATTACTTGATGAAAATTGACTTCAGAAAATTTACCAGCATTTGCTAGGGTTTAGAACATAAATTAAGAAAAAACTAAAAAGCAAATTTAACCCGTCTATGTCGTTTGATCAAGTTCATGATCAATCACCAAAAAGAATGATAAACTAGGACGTAATTAATTTGATAATCAATATGATAAAGAGCTGTGTATTTAGCAAGAGAAATTGATGACTCACCGGCGTAATGGCGGGACTGCGGTGCGGCGGAGAGGCGGAAACGACGTAATTAACTGAGTGTAATTTAAACTACAGTTACTGCTAGATAAACGGTAACTTTTAACCCAATATAGTTTTTTATTATCCCCATTCTTATTTGAGTAACATTGTGTGCACCCATTGCAATTGAATTTAATTTCAACAATTTGAATTAACTATCTACGTCCTAAACACTAAATAATGAACTCTAAATCATAACTTATTTAGGGGTGGGTGAACCATGAACCACTCGAACCGAATGAACCATAAACCACTCGAGTCGGGTCGGGTCAAAAAATGAATTGGGAAAAAATTTAAAAAAAATGAATTGAAATTCAATTGCACCAAATCAAAATTAGTGTACAGGAGAATTTGTCTTCTTATTTTGTTGCCCTATTTCATTTTAAAAGACTTTTATGCCCCTACAGTCGAGCTTGCGGTTTTGTCCCCTAAAACATGCTCACTTCACTGATATAATTTTATATGCGATTGTAAAATTCAAATTTATTTTTAAAATGTTTAATTTATTTTTCTAAAACACATAATTTGTTTATAATAAAATATATAATTTATTTTTATTAACACAAGTTGTACATTTTAGTGTAAAGATTTTTTATTTTTTTTTTGTGCTACAAGATTTATATTTTGCACAATGCATCTTTGATTTACATGGTGCATGGGAGACCTGCTCAACTTCTGATAACACAAATTCTTTTCTATTTCAAAGAGTCTTATTTTACTTCTTTTAAGGGAAAAAACTTTTATCTTCTAATAAAAGATTTTGGATGAGCGAAACTCCAAAACAACCTAACTGAGTCTGATCCCATCTTATTTAGTTGGCAGAGATTCTACAAAAGGTTATGGGTGCAAGAATAGAAAATTAAGAGTGGAGTGTAATAAAAACTTCCCATTAATTCCAGATTTGAAAATGAATTTGATCAAATACATGTGTTTGCAAGAGATCGTGCAATAAAACAAGGTCGGGACTTGTGAGCTCCAAACATGCATACTGAAGCACATGGTTTCTTTAAAAAACGTTGAGTGATACACCAAACAACAGATAAAACATTCAAGTATAAGTTAATCTCCAGTTCTACAAACGCAAATTCTTCTATCATTGCTTATCATTAAAACATCACTAGACGAAAACAAAGCAGGCAGAGCAAGTAGAACAGGCAATAAAATCTCCTCATTCTTCGGCAGCACTTGCAGCGCTTAAATCAACATTAAGATCCAGAACCTGAAACAGGACCAAGAAACGATCACGTAATGAAACTTTAATGGCTGTTTAAATTGAAGTAGGGGGTATAAAAGTGTAATTTAAAAGCTTAATGATGTCAATTTCACAGCAGAACTTGTGTTTCAGTTTCAGTTCTTACCTTTCCAGTGATGAGGGTATACATATTGAGCACATCATCGACAGTGGACTCGAAGTGAGTGGTTGCATCATAACTCTGTCATGTAGGGTTATTATTAACTACATATAATGGAATTCATAAATAATCAAGCACCAGTATATGATTGGACTAGTCTAGAAACATACTGTTGATACAAAGCAATTGTCCAGTATAGGCTCGTTGACTGGTTCAAATCTGTCATAAGTCTCGAAGAATATCTCATCCACAGGTCCCAGAAGATCAATACCTGCTTTCAGTTCGGTCTCAGGGTTATCGGTTTCTGCCTCAGTTGAGACAAAAGCGATGAATTTCCCTTTTGGAGCAACATTGTGAGAGTAAGAACAGCAGAACAAGTACCTACAGACAAAAATTTACATCAGATAGTTGCAATCTTGAAGCAAGATCAGATCTCCTACAATTATAATAAAATGTTCACTCCATATGCACCCATTTACATGACAAAAATAAGATCTACATTATTAACTTTTCTTACATGTCTGATTTGCGACCCAACTGCTTCTGTGGTAGAATGACTTGTGCTGAATGAGAGTCATTGGTGTTCGGAATTGGATGGCTCATGATAGCAATTGCTCTAGCAACTTTGCCGACCTTTCTAACCTGTAGCATTGTCTTATGTTATTTTTTGTCATGAAAGCATATTGGAAAGCAGGAGAAGAACAGAGAGTTTGATTGTTAGCAACCGATCAGCATCAACGAGACACACCATGCATGTTAAGGTAATTCCTTTAAAATGTCTTTAAATGTGGACAGGTATATCATATTATCATGTAATATAGCAATTAGGGTATTGAAAAAAGCCAATTCAAAAAATGAGAAAAATTAGCTAGCTCAGAGATAGAAAAATACCTTGTTTGAGAGGTATGAAGGATCGCATACAACCTTTTTGCACTTAGCTGTTTCCCCTTCTGATGTAACACCACATACCTTCCCGTCATCATCAAACTCCACCTGAATTTTTACCATTTAATGTCATGGCATACAAATACATTTTTTATAACAAAAAAAAAAGCACACCATTTATAGCAAAATAATATCGGACGAAAAGGTGACTGCTAATGTTACTGTGATATTGACTGTAGCTACTTAGGAGCACAACTTGAGTAAATCTGAGGGACAAGAATGAATGAAACAAAGTGGTAGAACTTGGCAATATTGACAGAAGAATAAGGTAACTTTTTAGTATTTATTCAAACATCTGTAGATAATCCATCTTAAGCCTAAACTAGTGTTTTCAATGTCAAATTCCATCTTAGCCTAATCTTTATAGGGAAAAGCTTCAGTACATGTAAGCTTTCTGCCCAAGTACTGGAACAGGAATATTTTTTTTAGGAGAAACTACTAGTTTTATTAGAGAAGATAACAATTCAGAGGGATGAGAACTCCCTAAATGTTAAATTACAAATAAACTACAAAGTGCACCTTCAATCTCTAAGAAATGTTTCTACACATATGACCGGAGTCTTAGATAAAGTAATTAAAAATGAACAGGCAGACGTCATTCATATCAAAGGTATCAAACTGAGATCTTAATTTCATCCTCCTTTTTGTTGAAGAGGAATGGGAGGTGTTCAGGGATGTGGAGAGAGAAGCATAAATTATTACCTTGCACTCCGGTTTGTTCAACATGTAGGTCCCACCATATACAGCACTGAGACGAGCAAATGCCTAATGACAGTAAAAGAATTGTCATATTCTGGAGGGAGGACTTCTTTTGGCAGGGTGGGTAGGGGTGGGGGTGATGGCAAAGAAGAGTCAAACCTGAGGAAGCTCTCCAAGACCATACAGAGGGTAGATATATGGTGATCCTCCAGCAAAACGTGCCAAAGACTCTGCATAAAGCTATCATCCAGAGGAAAAGAGTTATATCAAGTCTAATACACCATTACCTTATGAAAATTGAGAGAAGATAAAAAATACACAAAAAACTTGCTTTAGGTAGGCGAAAAGAATTACCTTCATCCTTTTCACCGTGTCCAATGCTGGCTCATTTAAGTAACGATCATCTCTGTGGAGAGCTAGTGCATGACCAATAAAGTCAACAGTGTTGTCATCAAGACCATACTTTCTGTATGGCAAAAATCAAATATTTAACTGGTTAAAAGTAACAAATAATCAACATAGTAAACACAACAGACTGTTAAAATATGTATTTCACTGATGGGAAGTATATATCACAGCTCAATAGAAAGTCATATAATGATTTTTCAATAGCTATCATAACAGACTTTAACATGAACACCTCAAATATATAGTCATAAATACAGTGATAAAATGAATTTGACATGGTTAGCTAAAATAAAAGAACTCCTAACTCCACTTCACCAATATATCATACTATAAAACATTTAAAGCAGCAAGAATAGCTTTTCCATATTCATCTTTTAGATAAGAAAATAAATTATCTAGCAAAAAAAGAAGCTCAAAGCACGTGTTCAACACATCTTCCACTTTAAACCTTTATCTCCATCAGTAAACCAGATAATGCAATTATTTTTCTGGATACTGATATGAAAGTGCTTATATACTAATGTTTATGGACTCGCTGAAAAATCATAAACAAGATGCAATGATTTTAAAGTATATGCCCTTTGAATAATGTAGAAAAAGTTTTGGAGGGCATAATAATGAGTTCTTTAGTTGTAACTCTGGTCAAATCCATTCCTTCATGGGTTTTGGGATCACTTTCATTGTAATCTTGGACATAAATGAAAAACTTCCGGGCACGTCTCTTTTCAAAGATACCCATGAGGGGGGATTTGAGAGCCTCCATGTCAGTTGCAGGCACCTTGTGAATCTATTGCATTGAATTTACAGTGTAATTCAGCGTAAATCAACTAGTCCAGAGAACTAAATATATATTTAAACATGTACCACAAAGAGTAATACCTTTCCTTTGTTGTAGACGAAGCTGCCATCAACGGCCTTGAAGTACAGATATTTAGTTACATCAGTGTGAATTAGCACCCGGACCAGAGCACCATTTGCCATGATATACTGAGATAAATTAAGTACCAAAATTAACAAAAAAGCAACAGCAAAATAATTTTTCAAAAGGCATGCAACTAGAATTGTAAGAAAATCTAACATTTTTTATTCGATTCAATATTCGAGTATCAAGGTTCAAATTCGAGAAATTAAAATAAGAATTACTATAACATCCGAATAATATCTAAATGTGAATATAACTAGACCATATTCAAATTTTACTAAATTATGAATATATAATTATTTTAAATACATATAAATATATAAGGCTATGGTCATTTTTCGTTTATGGATTATGTCTGCTACGCAGTAACGTAAAGTTCATTAGCTTATTAATGTTTGCCTAGTATTTTACAAAAAAAACATAGTATATCATTATGTGTTAGATAAGTATTTGACATTTTTGTATTATTCAGAATTTAACCAAACAAACTTGTGAATAAATAATTAGAAAGATTTTTTTGGAGAAAAAAAGAAGCAAATTTCATGTATAGCTTTTTTAATATGAATTTGACTCATTTAAAACCCTATATAAAACCATGTTTATTAGAGATGCGCCTGAGCATGAGGCCCATGGGGCGCCATCTTTACAAGCTAGAGGCAGGAGTTGTTAGTCGCGTGTGGGTTTCTTGCCTGTTTAGCTAGAGGCAAGCGTTGTTAATCATGCACAGGCTTCTTCCGCTTTTTCTACATTGTGTTTGCCCCACCCCGAACATTTTATTTGATCAGTTTTTAAGAGTTGAAATGCAGCTTTACTTGGAAAAACATAAAATGGTCGAATTTACTTATATTCTTGGGAACCAAGGGTATTCACAAAGAATTTCATAGAAAAGAATAAAGAACAGCTCTGCTAATATTCAAAAGGCATGCCGCGTGCCTCAGGCGCTAGAAGCACCCTTATGCCTCTGTGCACCTCTAACCACTAGGCATACGACAGTGTATAAGTAAGAAGTACCTTAGGGATCATGTCAACGTTGTAATCTCTGCTAGAACCCAAGTGAGCTGGAGGCTGATCACTTCCTCTAAACCTCTTGTACAGCTGGATGAAAAATGTTCATTAAATCATAAGATGTAACTTGTAAACAGGATGTGTTATAATGCTACCTGCACCATATGTGCTGGGGATATTCTATGCAGCAACAGACATTACTTTTATAGTGAAAGCAAGCAATACCTGAATGAGATTAAGTGAAGTTGATTCCCCACCATAGTAGTCATTGCGATCCATGTGCAGAACCTATTAGCAAATACAATGGAACATCATGCCCAAGCAAGACTAAAATAGAAAATCTTATAATATTTAAGGTAAAAGCATTTTTAGACACCAAAAGCTATCACTTCTTTTTGGGGATAATGTACAAAACGCAGGGGCAGTAGATCAGATTATGCAGTGTCAAAACATAAGCGAAGGTTGAAAAGGTAAATGATTTAGAAAACTGACCATACATGATACATTTCAAACAACTAATGGATGTTTTATACATCCCAAACACAAAATGGCACAGGATGCTTAAAACACCCAATCAACCTAAACTTGCAATCTACTCTTCAATTGGCACAGACTGAAATGTAGGCTATATGTATAAGTGTAGCGGATACAGCTGTACAGTTATCATAACAAACCTCAAATCATCAATTAAGGAAAATCTGAACTTAATGTCACTGGAACAACTCATCTCCGAGAAAAGTCAAGTAAAAATGTTCCACGCTTGCCCATAATCAACATTATTTAAAACCCGCTTAATAACTATATCAGATTACATTAGCTGATAATTGCAATCAAAACTCAATAAAATCAGATGTGACCTAGCAAATAACCAGAAAGGATAACATCCAAGTGGGGCCCATTTGATCGACTATAACAGAAGATTTAGCACAATCAGCGGATCAATTCAAAAAATCAAATTATTGATTGCTTATAAAATTCAGGAACATTCAAGATCACTAGATCAAACACAAAAATCCCAATCCAACAACAAAACAACCAAATGATCCATTTCAGTAACCAGGATCCAGATAAATCCAGAGAAACACTACCCATATCACCACAATTGACAGGACATAGAATGACATAACTAATAAATCCCGATTACAGCCAATTCCAATCCTCGAAAGATAAAATAAGTATTGAAGCAATAACACAAAAAATAGCAAAATGAAAACACCTTAAGACCATCGACGGATAGAAGACCGCTGAGGATGCATTCCTTGAGACCAGTTCCGAGAACAATCACATCGTACTCTTCATCCATCTTAACAGACACTTAACCAATCTAAACACAAATATAAGGATGATAAATCTAAACAAATAGATCAATTAGATCAAGGATATCTCGATAAATGTCTAGGGTTTTCTCCAAGAGTCAGATGTGATGAGAATTTCTTGCATTTCTATGTGAATGCATATATACAGGTATACATTTGTGTTTCTCCAAATGATATCGATAGATTTACATTTTTCTTTTTTAAATATTCGTTTACTATTATAAGAAAAAGAATGATCTGCACTTTGCACCCCCACATTATCCTCAATTGCAGATCAACCCCTTGAAACTAAAAATTACACTTTAGAGTAACATCGGTTTATTCGGACAATTTTGATTTTTTTTTTTTCCACTCGAAGTGAGCTAAGAAAATTTTGTATAATCAAAACTTAACAGAATTTTGGAGAAACTAAATCGAACCGAATCGAATTATGTGGTCTGTTAATTAGACGAAAAATTAAAATTTTGCATGTATTGAGCTTTGCTCTTATTTTTTCAAAATTTTACCCAGAACAAAAATTATCTCAAATATTTAATTAATTGTATTGATTTTTGTTTTGACCTTTGTAGAATTTCATGAAATGAACATCTTCAATATGAAGATGAAGATGAACTGAATAGAATTATTGAGAAACTGTTTTACAATTTGTTACTGAAAAATATAAAATGAATTGTTAATCTAAAAGGAAAGGGGATACTCTCCTTATATACATGTGGAGAAGTATCACTGGCTACACTATAAAGTATTAGTAGCAACTTAAACTTGTATTGACTTAAGTTTTACTTTGCTTATGCTCTAAGACTCCCCCTCAAAATGTGAGTGAATGTTAATCAATCTCATTTTGTCCTTGAAAGCTTGAAACATGGCTGGTCCCTGAGGTTTGGTAAGAACATCTGCTAGGTTTTCTTTTGTTGGTATTTGGATGATTTTGATGGTGCCATCTTTGATCTTCTCTCTTGTATAGTGGTAGTTAATCTGAATATGTTTTGTTTTCTCATGTAGAACAGGATTATGAGTTATACAATAAGCAGTCCTGCTGTCTGTGTAAATCACTGCTGGTTGTGGATGATCAACTTGTAAATCTTTGAGGATATATAGCACCCACTGAACTTCTGCAGATGTGAAACCCATTGCTCTATATTCACTCTCTGCTGATGACTTGCTAACAGTACTTTGTTTCTTGGACCTCCATGAAATGAGGGAATCTCCAAGATAGATTGCAAATCCTGTGATACTTCTTCTGGTGGTCTCACATCTGGCCCAGTCTGCATCTGTAAATGCTTGTAGTTTGAAAGTGTTCTTGCTGGAATAGAGAATGCCCTGACCAACAGTTGTCTTGAGATATCTTAAGAGTCTATGAACTGCAGCTAGATGAGACTTGTTAGGCTTACTCATATATTGAGTAAGTGTTCGAATGGAGTATGATAAATCTGGTCTAGTAATAGTCAAGTATAGAAGCTTACCAACCAGTCTTCTGTACTCAGATGGATCATCTAGCAGTGGGGAATCAATTTGAGTAAAGGATTGTTTAGAATCCATTGGTGTGGTACAAGGCCTACTGCCCAAGTATCCACTATCATGTAAAAGATCAAGAGCACACTTTCTTTGGCATAATTGTATGTTTTTGTCACTTCTTGCTAGTTCAATACCAAGGATATACTTCAACTCACCAAGATCTTTTATTGTAAATTTGTCATGCAACACATTTTTGACAATATTTATCTCAATCAAACTATTACCAGTGAGAATAATGTCATCAACATAGCAAAGAAGAACAGTGAAAGAATCAGACTTTTGTTTTGTAAATAAAGAAGTATCAGCCATAGACTGAACAAAACCAAAAGCAATAAGAGTTTCTGACAACTTGTTAAACCATTGTATTGATGTCTGTTTTAAACCATAAAAACTTTTGTTGAGTTTACATACTCTAGTATAATTTTCTGAACAATAACCAGGGGGTGGTGTCATATATACTTCTTCATCTAAATCTCCATGCAAAAAAACATTATTAACATTGCATTGATGTAAATACCAATTTCTAGCTACAACAACAGAAAGTAAAATTCTTACAGAAGTTATTTTTGCCACTAGAGAGAAGGTGTCAAAATAGTCCACTCCCTCTTGTTGCCACCAGTCTGGCTTTGTACCTTTCAATGGTGCCATCAGCATTGTGTTTGACCTTGTACACCCACTTACAACCTATACAATGTTTGTTAGGGGGTAGGGGAACAAGTGTCCATGTATTTGTTCTTTCAAGAGCATCAATTTCAGAGGCCATGGCCTTTTGCCAATTCTCATTGTCACAGGCCTGTTTGTATGTCTTAGGCTCGTTAACTTGAGTAATTGAGGCAACAAAATGCTGATAAGATCTAGATAACTGTGTAGTGGACAGATAATCTGTGATTGGGTATTGAATACCAGTATGAACAGAATTAACAGATTTGTGATTCAAAGAATCTGGAAGAGTAGTTTTGTAAACTTGCAAGTAGGCTGGCAAAGTTTTAGATCTAGAAGATCTTCTGAGTTCCACATTGTCATTATCATGTGGTACAACATCTACCACTACAGGTGGAATATCCATAGCATCATGATGAGATGTAACCAAATCATCAGTTTGAGAACTTTCAGTAATATCACTGGAATGATCATTAGAATGATCATTACAATCAAGTGTATAAGGAATTGCAAGACTTAGTAAAAGATCATCAGAATCAATACTTTGTATAAAAACTGTTCATGATACAATTCCTCAACAATTTTGTTGACAGAAGTTTTATCAGGAAAAATGATACACATGCTCAAAAAATGTAACACTTCTGGAATTGAAAACATTCCCTGTTGTAAGACTTAAAAGTCTATAACCTTTGGTACCCATAGGATAACTTAACATTACACATTTCATTGCTCTAGGATCAAATTTCTGTCTATGAGCAGAAATAGTAGAAGCAAAACACAAAGATCCAAAGTTTCTGAGATGAGAATACTCAAGGGGTTTGTTGTATAATAATTCAAAAGGAGTTTTGAAACCAAGAACAACAGAGGGTGTTCTGTTAATGATATGTGCAGCAGTTAAAATACAAAAATTCCAAAACTTTAAAGGAAGAGATGACTGGAAAAGTAAAGACCTAGCTACTTGTAAAAGATGCTGATGTTTTCTTTCCACAATACCATTTTGCTGGGGAGTCTCTACACAAGAAGTTTGATGTAGAATCCCCAAAGTGTGATAAAAATCAGTTAATAAAAATTCTGGACCATTATCACTTCTGACCACCTTAATTTTAGTGTGAAACTGAGTAAAAACCATATTATAAAAGTTTTCTAAAGAAGCCTTAACAGTAGACTTGTGTTTGAGCAAATATATCCAAGTACATCTACTAAAATCATCAATTATGGTAAAAAAAAATACTTAAAATCACCATGAGATTCAATAGAGAAAGGACCCCAAATATCACAATGTATCATATCAAAACAAGCAGAGGAAATAGAAGAACTAATAGGAAAAGAAGCCCTCTTTTGCTTTGTCAAGGGATAAATTTCACACACTTTATTCATGTCTTTACAAGAAACACCAATATTCTTGATATGAGAAAGATTCTTATAAGAGATATATCCTAATCTAGTATGCCAAGTCTCCATACTAACATCTTTAGAAGTCAAGTTCATAGTATGTAAGAAAGAAACAGAAGGAACAGAAGATACAAGGGTTACAGCTTTTAAAAAATACAGTCCACCTTGTTGCTCAGCAAAACCAATCGTTTTCTTGCTCAAATTGTCCTGAAAAACACAATGTGAGACAAAAAAACTAGCAAAACATTTAGAAGTCTTTGTTAGCTGGGATATAGACAATAGATTGAAACAAAAACCAGGAACAAAAAGTACATTATGCAGAGTTAAGTCCTCATTCAACTTAACATCACCAGTAAGAGTAGCCACAACTAATGCATTGTTAGGGAGTTTTATTTTAACATCTGAAGGTACAGGAACAGATGTAAACAAAGTAGAATCATAAATCATATGATCAGTTGCACCTGTGTCAACAATCCAAGTAGAAATGCCATTTGAAACAGAATTACAGCATAAATGAATACCTGAATCAGAGGCAATGGGTTGAACAAAGGCACCAGCAGCTGAGTGTTCAGGGCCTTTCTGCATCTTAGTGAAGTCCAAAAATCTTTCAAACATTTCTTGATTGAAAAGAGGGTTAGAAACAGATTCATGAGATGGAGACTTCACCATAGCATGAGCAGAAGGATCAGGTTTAGGCTTAGTAACTCCTCTAGGACCCCTCCAACCAGGTTGGTAACCAATTATCTAAAAAAACACCTATCAATTGTGTGACCAGGGCCACCACAATGTGTACATTTCAAGGGTTGTTTCTTATCCTTATATAATTTTGCATTCTTGGCAATCATTGCCACATAATCACTCATTACTATGTCACTAGAAGCATGATTCAAAGACCTCTGAGATTCCTCTTGCAACAACAAAGAGTAAATCTTACTTAAAGGGGGAAAAGGGGCTTGCAACAAGAATTGACTCCTAATGGCATCATAAGAATCATCCAATGCACACAAAAATTTCATTGCAGCATCCTTCTCTTGAGTCTTACTCAATTTCTGAGGCAATTCACAAGTACAAACATTCATAGCTCCACAACCACATGTAAGAGCCGACCTATGACTCAAGTACTCATCCCATACAGACTTGAAATAATTATAATATGTAACTAAAGATTGAGACCCTTTTGACAAAGAACATAGTGCTTTCTCCAATTGAAAAACACGAGTAAGATCAGAACAAGAGTACCTGGTATGGAGCTCGTCCCATACCTCTTTCGCAATTGTGAAATAATCCAGGGTGCGCTTGATGTCCGCATGAATGGAATTCAATATCCATGTGAGAACCAAATCATTCGCACGGACCCACGCCGCATAAACCACTCGATCGTCTGCTTCACTTGGCGGTGCCAAAGAACCATCAATGAGGGGTAATTTGTTCTTCACACTGAGCCCTCTCTTCACAGCATGGCTCCAGGAAATGAAAATAGGGTCAATCAACGGATCTTGAACAATTGAAATTGCGGGGTTATCATTCGGGTGGAGCGCCAAAGGGGACAGAGGATTCAACAGCGGATTCATCGAAGTCGGATCGGTAGCCATATCCAGAAATTGCGATAGACACAAGCAAGAAGAGCGATAAACGCCATAAAGAAAATCCTTCGATAAACGAGGAAAAGAATCGTGAAGAATCGATTGAGCGGAAAACAAATTGATTCAACATAATCGAGTAATCAAAAAACCTTGACTAACTGATACCATGTAGAATTTCATGAAATGAACATCTTCAATATGAAGATGAAGATGAACTGAATATAATTCTTGAGAAACCGTTTTACAATCTGTTACTGGAAAGTATAAAATGAATTGTTAATCTAAAAGGATAGGGGATACTCTCCTTATATACATGTGGAGAAGTATCACTAGCTAAACTATAAAGTATTAGTAGCAACTTAAACTTGTATTGACTTAAGTTTTACTTTGCTTATGCTCTAAGAACCTTTATATTTTAAAGTTGAACCTTGAGAGCTATAATTCATTTTGTCTCCTTGTTTACAATTACACATGTATGACGAAAAATCTGTAAAAATAAAATGTAAAAAAAAACTACTCCTCATTTTTTTAATAGATGTCATTCTGGAGTTTTTAAGACAAATTAAGGATATATTTTTTTTAATTAACCTTAATTAATATTATTTAAATATTCTTAACAACAAATACTATTGGTTGAAAAATTAAACACACAACATATTTATAGGAAATTTAAATTTTGAAATTACAATATTAAGGGTAAATATGAGATAAAGGGGGATAACATATCAAAACGACATCTATTTCACAAATAGTTCAAAATGCCAAAACGACATGTAAACAAAAAGAGAGGAAGTATGACATATTATGGATGTAAATCAACAATATAGAACAAGTTTTTTAACAATTACAAGACATCTAATACACTAAGTATTATTCCATAATGTACAATACATTATTAATATAGTATAATTAATTCCATGTAGCACATGAGTAAAATATTATTAATATAGTATAATTAATTCCATGTAGCACATGAGTATACAATTTTCTTTTATAAAAATGAATTGAATTATATGCTTTCGGAATACAAAAGATACTACAAAATTTACAAATCAATTAATCTCCACATTACAAAATTAAAAAATAAAAACACTTCTATTACAGTGCTAAACATTTTCTCGGAAGTCCTAAGTCCTAATCATTTCGAAATTTGACATTCCTTCCATTTAGGAGATCTTACAAACACACATGACCAAATTGAAATTTTAAGTTCCTCCACATTTTTTATAATACCAAGAGTCATACCTTTGAATACTTGCTCTTTTTTTATCTTTCAAATCATCCAAAAAATTGTTATCTAAATGGTCACACAATTCTCGAATTTTCTCCTTTTTCAATATCCTCATACAACTGGATAAAATTCAAAATAGGATCTCTATGCATCGATGTAGTAATTTTCAGTCATTGAAAACAATTACTTCACGGTAGGATTGAAATCGTGCATCCGAACAATTAGTAAGTTGTAATTTTACGAGTACACACTCATATAATAATATACTCATTCATTAAAATAAACTCATATCCACTTAAAATCTCAAAACATACCCACATTATTAGTACTTAGAAATTTCAAAAATCCTCGAATTAAGAAAATCATATTTCAAAATCCACCCTAACAAATCAAATTGCACAATGACATTTTGAAGTATCGGAGGCCCAAAATGATGTATTTTTGTATCTCAAAGGGGCAAAGTGCAAGATTGGACTATTTCAAAGGTGCCAAGCGTTTGCTCTTATAAAACGAGAGAGGAAAAGGAATAATATATGTTGTTGGAACACAAAGAATAAAAAAAGAAGGTAGTGCTCGCAAGCAAACGGTGATATTGACAGACATTAAATTTATTTGCAAAGTCTTTTTTTTTTCTCTCAATTCTTTTTTTTTTTTTTTAGGAAGAGACGAGAAACTTCCGTCTCATTGGCCCCTCAGTCGGGCGGGTTGTAAATCGAAGGATGTGCCCAAGTGGCAGACACTTTGTGGGAGAGAGCCAACATGATTCAATCCTCAGGACAAACCCGCATAATATTTTAATGGAGAATCATAATATTTCAATGGAGAATTTGTCCCACACGGGGTTCGAACCTGCGTTGCTGGAGGACTTCTCCCCACATCACCACAAGCTTTACCACTTGTCTATGCCCTTGGGGGCCAATTCTTTTCATATTGTGTTTTGAAATTGTAAATTAATCGTGTGATACAAAATATTTATTGTTTGAAATAATGAAATTGGCGTCCTTTCAAGAAAAAAAATTAATAATACATGTAACAATATAAAAAAAAAAAAAAAATTGGCGAATGGAATCATAAGTTCCCTATTTCATACATCGCTTTATATTCCGTGGATAAATAATACATGTCGGAGGGTGTGAGTGTTGCTTTCCGAACGCTTACACGACATGGACTTATGGGAGTTGACGAGGGAGAGGCCTGGGGAGTCTGGGAGGCACTAAAATGGGTGGAACAGATGGGATACTCGGACGTCATAGTGGAGACGGATGCTCAACGTGTTCATGCCTCTATAAACGGTCAGGGCTCTGATGCATCACTATATGGACATCTTATTACTGCGAGTAAACATATTCTTAGGGAGCACCCCAGATTTGTAGTTCGTTGGGTTAGTCGTAATGCCAATATGGTGACACATGTTCTTGCTCGGAACTCTCGTGATTTTGAGAGTCCGTCCTGTTGGGTCGAGCCTCCAAACATTGTGGATGGCCTTCTTGACGTCTGTCTTTTGTGCGATTAGTCATTTTTTATTTTTTTCAAAAAAAAAAAACATGTAACAATAAAAATTATTCGATAAATTACTATATTTTAGATTCATATATATATTAAAAATTTGGTGTAATGAAACAGTAAGGATGTGATTGTTAGGAATTTTAGCAAGCAAATTATGGGAGAAAATAATGGAACTTAGGAATTTAGAGGAACAAACAATTTAGTTACCCAGTTATTCAGACTGACTACATTTGGGGGGCACTACCAAGCCAGGAGAGATCTACTATATCTTATAAGATAGTGCAAGTAGTGCAAGATACAATGGGGGAGTCAAGGGGTATTTATAATAGAAACCTAGGTTTGGCTCATCCTGGCCGAAACCCTAGAAGATGGTGGGCCTCACAGATAAAGCCTCGAACCGCCGACCAGCCCTAGGTCGAGCGGTTCTCGCCGACAAGAACCTTGCTCGAGCGCCTTCATCACAGAAAGAGGAGCGCCGATCGAAAGCACACCGCCGACCTCGAAAGACCGGTCGAGCGCCTCCGCTTCGCAAGATCCCCGCTTTCACTCAGCTCCATAACCCAACAATCTCCCATCCAGAGATCGGAACTCGAGATCGACATCGAGCGAAGTGCACGACTCAACTAGGTCGAACTTCTTGTCCTCCCCGACTCATTCCAACGCCTTTGTCCTCCCCGGACTCATTCCGCAACTCGACTCCAACAATCCCAACAATCTCCCACCGAGATCGACCCAACTATAACTCGCCTTCCCAATCTCTCATCGCATCCTCTCTTCGACTCAAGAATAACCTAAGCACAAGCGGAGCGCCGACCGAAAGCACACCGCCGACCGAAGACCGGGTCGAAGCGCCCGCTACTCGCATCCCCGCTTTCACTCAGCTCCATAACCCAACAATCTCCCACCGAGATCGAACACGAGACTTACACTGGAGCGGAAGTGCACGACCTCAACTAGGTCGAACGTCTTGTCCTCCCTGGACTCATTCCGAACGTCTTGTCCTCCCTGGACTCATTCCAAACGTCTTGTCCTCCCTGGACTCTTTCCTCAACTCAGACTCCAACAATCCCAACAATCTCCCACCTGGAGACTGACTCCAACTGTAACTCGTCTTCCCAGTCTCTCATCCAACCACCTACTCCAAGCAACGCCCCATACTCCATTTAATCGCTTATCGAACCCGCTCGACTGGGGCTTTGGTCGAGCGGTTTCGCTTTCGACCAACCAAATTTTGCTCGAAGCGCCAGGCGTTCTCGGAAGTTCAATGGTTGTGCCCGCCAAGATACCGAAGCGAAAGCCCAACCAAATTCATTAATTCAAACTTCTCAATAGGCGATTTCCCTTCAGCCACCATAATTGCTCCCACCAGATCCCTTGAGCCTGATGCTCTGATACCAGTTGTTAGGAATTAAAGTAAGCAAATTATAGGAGAAAATAATGGAACTATGGAATTAAGAGGAACAAACAATTTGGTTACCCAGTTCGTCAAACTGACTACATCTGGGGGCACTACCAAGCCAGGAGAGATCTACTATATCTTATAAGATAGTGCAAGTAGTGCAAGATACAATGGGGGAGTTAGGGGGTTATTTACAAAAAACCTAGGTTTGGCTCATCCTGGCCGAAACCCTAAAAAAGATGAACCGGGCCTCCACAGATAAAGCCTCGGGAACCGCCGACCTCGACCTCGGCCTAGGTCGAGCGGTTCGCTTCGACAAGAACCTTGCTCGCCTTCTCACATCCGCAGAAGGGGAGCTCGACCGAGCACACCTGCTCGACCTCGAGCACTGGTCGAGCGCCTCCCGCGCCCTGCATCCCTGTTTCACTCAGGCTCCATAACCCAACAATCTCCCACCTGGATACTGACACTAGAGCGGAAGTGCACGACCTCAACTAGGTCAAACGTCTTGTCCTCCCTGGACTCATTCCGAACGTCTTGTTCTCCCTGGACTCATTCCGAACGTCTTGTCCTCCCTGGACTCATTCCGAACGTCTTGTCCTCCCTGGACTCATTCCGCAACTCAGACTCCAACAATCCCAACAATCTCCAACCTGGAGACTGACTCCAACTGTAACTCGTCTTCCCAATCTCTCATCGGCATCCCCTCTCCGACTCAAGCATAACCTAAGCACGTCCCATACCGCACCCAGATTCAATTCTCTTAGTCCACCAATTCCCGCACGATCTCAGGCACGTGTCAACGACCTTCTTGATCTTGCAAGAACCAGAATCCAAAATCCGTTCCATTAAACTTCTCAACAGGTGATTTCCCTTCAGCCATCATAATTGCTCTCCACAAATCTCTTTAACCCGATGCTCTGATACCAGTTGTTAGGAATTAAAGCAAGCAAATTATGGGAGAAAATAATGGAACTTAGGAATTTAGAGGAACAAACAATTTGGTTACCCGGTTAAATCGACCGACTACATCCGGGGCACTACCAAGCCGTGAGAGAGATCTACTATATCTTATAAGATAGTGCAAGTAGCGCAAGAAGATACAATGGGGGAGTCAGGGGTATTTATAATAGAAACCCAGTTTGGCCCATCCCGTCGAAACCCTAGAAGATGAAACTATGCCTCACAGACTGGGCCTCGAACCGCCGACCAAATTTCTAGGTCGAGCGGTTCTCGTTTAATCAACAACCTTGCTCGAGCACCTTCTCCTGCATTGCAAAGGGAGTGCTCGACCGAGCACACTGCCGCCGAGCACACCGCCGCTTTCGACCTCGAACGATCGACGCGCCCCACGCCCTGCATCCCCGTTTCACTCAGGCTCCATAACCCAACAGTGATTGATATGTTGGAATAGATAGGGAATGAAATGATCATTCCTTAATCTATTTCAAATACATTGATTGATATGTTTTTTTGGAAGGAATTATAATTACTTTAGGAATGGTCATTCCCAAAAATAAAGAAATTGTGATTCATTACATATAGAGCTGTCAAAATGGGCAGGCGGGGCGAGGTGGGGCGGGCTGAAAATTTGGTGGGCTGCAAAACCCCAACTCAACCCACTAATTGACGGGTTGCGGATCCAAGCGGGCCATTTTGCTATTATATTTTTAATATTATTTTATGTTTTAAAATTATAAATATGTAATTTAAAAGCTCTAAATACATTAAATTCATCAAAATCAAATGAAAGTAAACAATTTATGTTGATTATTGTCACTACAAAAAAAATTAAAATAAAATATTTCTCACAAATAAATTTAATCATTCGTTACTCACAAATATAACTTCATATAAATTGAAATTTACCATTAATCAACCATAATAATTTATAAATATACTCTTCTACATATTAAATTTACAAAATATCCAAAAAATAACATTATAATTACTAAAATATATAATAAAATTAAAAAATAAAAAATGATTTTACGAGGCTGGCCTTTCCGCCCAGGCCCGCCCCCAACCCGCGGCCCAAACGGGTCGGCCCATCTAGGCCCGCTTCCAAACGGGCTAAAATTTTATTGATCCAACTCACCTCTTTAGCACGGAGGGGCGGGCTGGCCCAACGGGTTCAACCCGTTTTGACGGCTCTAATTACATACCCATGGGTTTATGTATTCCACATTTTGAGGAATGAGATTTTTTCTACAAAAGTATTATCATTCATTTCATAATATTACCTTCTGCCCAACAACAACAATAATAATTTAATAATAATATTATTTTATTAAGAAAATTATTTAATAAAAATAAAAATAATTATCAACTCCAATAATAATAATAAGAAGAAGAATCATATTAAATATAATAATATTAAAATAATATAAAATTTTCAATAATAATACTACCTCCGTCCCAGAAAAACGTGCACACCACCTTTATTGTCGAGTTTTTGTGAGCGAGCTATTTATTAATAATTCAAATGATAAAGTGATTTTTAAAGAGGGGTATTATAAATCTACCTCTCATCTATTGCATGCATCTTTAAAAATTATTTTATCATTTCAAATACTAATAAAAAACTCGCTCGCAAAAACACGTGAAAATAGTAAACGTGCACATTTCTTTGGGACGGAGGGAGTACTATATCTCTAAAATGTAAATTATAACGAATTCTTAATAATATTTTAATGAAAATAAAAATATTGTTATTTCATAATATATTATTAATAATAAAAAATATTAAAAATATATATAACGTTAAAATTAACTCATACTTTCAACAATAATTAAAAATATAGTAATATACATATATATGTTTACTAAAATTATATATTATTATAATAATCACAATGATAATATTATTTTTGTAGTTATAAAATATATTATTTTTAAAAATATATATTAAAAAGTTAAAAATAATAATATATTAAAAATATTAATAATCAATAACAATATTAATATTAAAGTATATTTAATAATTAATAATAATAATAATAATTCTAAAACAAATTCACTAATAGTTATATTTCATTTCTACGGTATACCAATCATAAGAATGCTCATTTCTATATCATTTCATTCAAGCTTTCATTCCATTCATTAATTCATTTCATTCAGCCGCAATTCCATTCAGTCATACCAATCATTCTCTAAGTGAAATAAATGAATAGACAATATGGAATTGAGGGCACGCTTGATATGACTAGGGAATGGTAATGATAATGGGTATCATTGACGAGTCAATCATCAAGGGTTATTGATTGCATTGTTATTGCTTGGTTAAAACATGAACAATGAGTATCATGTGAGGTGGGTTGAGTGAGTGGGGGTAGTCAATTACTTACTTCCACTTTCATTACTTGTCTATCAAAACTATCAAGCAACATCAATAGAAGTGATTTTCATTACCCACTTCCATTACCCCCAACCAAACGGGCCCTGATATTTTCTTTAATGCAGAAAGAAAATGTATATATTTATAGATTCACAATCGACAAATGACTGTTGGGGAATAAGTTGCACAGATCTATTCGGGGTGAATATTTAAATACAAATTTAATTCTTATAATTATTACTAGCATGAATTAATCCTATATTAATTCAAATAATAATCCAACAACATATCATGCATATAATAATTCACGTAAAACCTACGCATGCGGAATTCTACGAGTTTACGTGAACGTACCTCTTGGGATGACAGTGATCTTGGCAGATTAGACTAACCAAAAGAACTTCCCAAGTACCCTTAGCCCTCGTTCGACTATCCGGTGGAAGGACACTTGTGAACGATTTAACAAAAGGAAAATAAATTATGTTGCACCACCTTTGTGGATTTACTAATTTTTCCAGCACATGGAATTGTACTTGGGAATGAAAGAATCATCCCCTATTTATAGAGCACAAGGTGGTCGAATTTTTAGTGATAAAACAATGTGGGAAAATCTTTTCTTGATCTCCAAGAAATCTTGAATATATCTCCTATATTCTTTTTCCCATAATTATAATATTCCACAAAAATTCCACCTACTCTATTTTATGGATATTTTCGAAAATATGATGAGTCAAGAATCCAAGATTTGGATCTTCTTGAATTTATGAGATATTCTTGTATTTCAAGAAATACATATCTTCCATAATATATTTTCAAGAAAATCAAGAAAATCTTTCTTGCTCACTATATTTCAAAAATTTCGAATTCTCCCTCATAGATAACCAAGTGGGAAATTTCTTGAATTTAATGAGATAATTTTGTATTCCAAGAATACATATCTTCATTCCATAACAAAATTCAAAGAAAATCTTTCTCCCAACTTATCCATAAAATTCGAAAATATTAAGGGAAAAAATAAGCAACAATATTTATTTTATTTTAATCACCTTTTTCAGTTATTGGACTATATGTTGGGCTACTTAGGGGGCCTTTAGGAGAATTAAGATTGGACCTTCTAATGGACCTTGAATATCTAATATTGAGCCACAATATTATTCAAGCCCATAAATATTAATTAATCTCACTACATAATTAATATTGCAATATCCATCTTAACCCATATTACAGTCAATATGACTCCCGGTTATTATTTCCCATGTTTAAGATTATCTAGCCCATTAATTAATTCAAGCCACTGAAATAGTTTTCCATTAATTAATATCTTTTGTCCTTGGTCAAGGAACGGTTCAACATTATTATCCATACCGGAAACTAATTCCACTTGCAAGATTTGATATGATAAAGCTTATGAACCTCCCAAGGGGGAAAATCAAACAAGCGTACTTGTACACGATTCTTCGTATTAAATCTTAGCAATCACATGTGACTAATAATATTGTCCAAGATAAAAAGTATTGAATCTCGTTGATTCGCTACCCATGATAAGTTAAAGCAATAGTTACCAATCCCACGTGATCCTATTTAAGGGACGAAGATTAAGAAATAACGAACCACTGAGGTCTAATTCTTGCTTGTTCAGTTCTGAAGAATTTATCCTCCTGTAGGTCCTATTCAGTGCATCAGTCATGCACTAGTGTAACCTCTTGGTCAAGACAAGTCAATCTGAGCCTTACACTTCAACCTTTCACGATGGGTTGTTCATTTCCATCTAGGTCGTGAATGGCATATTTTTAGTTACAAGGGACTGTTAATTTAATCTTCTGTGATCTGGTATCACTAAATTAACTACAATGTAACACGTACGACCTATTGATCAGTTATGCAGTAAATATATGTAACATTCGATAATATTTAACGCATCAGTGATAAACAATTTATTTCAGTAAATAAGTCCGAAATTCAGTTTTGATTATACAAAGTAAAAAACATACTTTCTAGTATAATCCCAACAATGACTTTAGTAACATTGGTAATGTTTTTATGTGAAGATGATATTTACAACATTAGATAAATATATATGCACCAGATGCACTATAAAATTTAAATTCATTTTATATAATTAGTTATTTTATAAAAAGTTATAGTTGGTTCGTAAGTAAAAAAGTGAACTTTTTTTTTTGCAATCATCACTTTATGCACAAGCATGATTATTGTTATGCATATACATAACAGTGACATTATGAATGAATAACGGTATCACTCAAAAAAAAAAGTTTAAACTCGAGATCATCTCATGAGACCTACTCTGATCAATATTAGTTGTCTTAACTGAATAATATACGTAGTTATTTTAATTAAGCAATACTAATGACGCTAAAAAAATAAAAAAAATAAAGCAATACTAATGGCGCTCAAAAAAAAAAAAAAAAAAAATAAAGCAATACTAATGGCGCATCAATTGCACAACTAAAATATATTTTTAATTTGAAATATAATCTAGAAACGGGCCCTTTAAAGAAATTATTCCAACAATTCACTGAGACTTCTTTTGGTTGGGTGGATTTCACACACAAATCACCATTTTTCAATGGATTTACAAATACTTAGATTTGAGTAGCTAGTTAAAAATGGAGGGATTTCAAATCCTAATCAAAACCTAGTCATTTGAAATCTTCTCCTCTCTACCCCTTTTCTCTCTCTTCCTATCTCTCTCATCTTTTGACAATTCATCATGATTTGAAATATATGCATTCGTACATATATTATTTTTCAAATCCATTCATTTTAAATCCTCCTTTATCCAAATGGAGCAAGGTATTGGGTTGAGTTATCTAACACCAAATAATTATTTCAACATAAAATATATATCTTAATATTATATATTGGTAAACCTGATTCAGCTTATGTGGCGAAACCACGTTAGTCTGCGTAAAAAATTCAACCAGATTATTACATTTTAAAATCGTGCATTCTCATTAAAAAAATTATTTAAATTAAATTTTTAATCTATTTAATTATTATTAAGTTATATTTTTAAAGATCCTCAAGCCCATATATTTGTATAATTCACATATTCACGCCTATATATATCTAATCATATATTCTCCATATTCACGCTAGAATTTCATTCTTCTAACTCGATTCTTCTAATTTATGTTGTTTTGTATATTGAATTGAGTATATGCTAGGAGGATTTACATCTTCTTCATATTCAAGCTAGAATTTCATTCATGTAACTTGATTCTTCTAATTTATTTTGTTTTTTATATTGAATTGAGTACTGAAGTAAATATTTTGAGGTTTTGAATTGATTTTGTTAATTTGTTTTGTATATTACAATCAATATTTAAGTAAGTAATTTGAGTTCTTAATTAGTTATGGGAGTTTTGAGTTGGTTATGAAAGTACTATTTGTATATTGAATTGAGTATTGAGGTAAATAATTTGAGGTTTGAATTGATTTTATTTTGTATATTGCAATGAGTGTTGAGGTAAGTAATTTGAGTTTTGAATTGCTTGAGAATGAATTTCTTCTTTTCTATTCATAACGATTTTACTAATCTGCTAAATTTGTTAATTTGATTTTGTTTTATGTACGTATTGAAGGGAGTGTTGTGGTAAGTAATTTTAGTTTTGTATTGATTTTATATGTTTATTCAATTGTGTAATTAAATTAATAATTTTATTTTATATGTTAATCTGATAATGGGTTTCTTCTTTTATGTTCGTAGGGATTCTTCTAATTTGTTGAATTTGCTAATTTAATTTTGTTTTGTATATTGCAGGGAGTATCGATGTAAGAAATTTGAGTTCTGAATAGTTATGAATATTTTGTTTTGTATACCTCAAATAGTATTGAGGTAAGTAATTTGAGTTTTAAATTATTTTAAATGTTTATTGCAATTATAAAATTAAATTAATAATTTTGTTTTATATATTAATCTGATAATGAGTTTTTTTTTTTTTTATGTTCATAGAAATTCTTCTAATTTATTGAATTTATTAATCTAATTTTGTTTTAGGTATGGCAGAGAGTATCGAATAAGAAATTTGAGTTCTAAAATAATTATAAATATTTATTGCAATCACTCTTTCAGATTTTATTTCTTCGCTATTGACAATAGGTATGTATCTATCCAAGCCATCTTTATATACATGAAACTACATGATGTTATCTAAAAAAAGTGAAGAGTAAAGTGATTGAAAATAATGCCTAATGAAAAATCATGCAACACCATAATAAATTGTTTACATTTAAGGGTTTAGAAATTTATAATTAAAATATTAACTTTAGAGTGAAATCTAATGTTTGGATTAATGTTCTTTTTTAGGAGTCAAATAATTAAAATTTTTAATTATCTTTTTTTTCTTTTAAAATTAATTTTCAATTTAAATATAATATAAATAATAAATTAATGTTTTTAGGAGGTCAACCAGATTATTTCGTTTTAAAATTGTGCACTCTCATTTAAAATTATTTAAAGTAAATTTTTAATCTATCTAATTAAATTAAATAATTTTATTTTTATCATATTTATTTATAAAAGATATGATATGATTATATATATTTTTATCATCATATGTATTTATAAAAGACAATATATTATTCTATATAAGTCATCTTTTTTTTTCGAATCATTATTTTTCATGGATTCTTATATTCATGGCTGAAATTATATTTTTTTTTCAACAAATATAATTAATAGATTAATACTATTTTTTTTTGAAAAAAATATAAATGACTAATTAATTATTGAATGAAGATTGGGAAAAAAATAGTAAAATTAGCAATATTTAAAATTAAAATTATGTTTAAAAAAATTAATTTAAAATAATATATTGTAAACTTAAGACACTATATTATTCTATATAAGTCATCTTTTTTTTTTCCAATCATTCTTTTTCATGGATTCTTATATTCATGGCTGAAATTATATATTTTTTTCCAACAAATATAATTAATAGATTAATACTAATTTTTTAAAAAAATATATAAATGACTAATTGATTATTGAATGAAGATTGAGAAAAAAATAGTAAAATTAGCAATATTTAAAATTAAAATTATGTTTAAAAAAATTTAATTTAAAATAATATATTGTAAACTTTTATTCAATCCCGCGAAATTCGCGGGTTATGTACTAGTATATATATATATAGTTTTTTCAATGAAGCCTTCCGTCAAAAAAAAAAAATCTCAACGAAGCCCGAATGGGCTCTAAAGTATCTTTTGGGCTTCAGAATCACTCAAGAATCGATATGGGCTTTATTTAATATCATGACTCAAGCTGGCCCATCAAGGCCTCACGCACAATTCGAATTTACCATATTGCCTTCAAACATCAGCGACCTTAATTATTTGTTTTCTAATGAATGTAGAACAACAAGGGTAATTATGACTTTTCGTAAACACAGACCCAACTAAAAAATCTAGGCAAATTATTAAATAAAAACAAAAAATATATTCAATGGGAAGGTGCTCTGTCTCTATCAGTTATGTGTTACTTGGTGTGAGAGGAAAAGGAGTCAAGAATAAAAAAAGGCCACTTTTTTTTTAATAAATTTAAAGTAATATAATTGCATGAAATTTTTGAAAAAAAATTGGGAGCTTATTAGCTTAATTTTGATTTTTTTAACCAAAGTAATAAATTTTATAAGCCCAGATTGACTTATTTGACAGAGTTATTAAATATTACTAAATTATTATATTATTATAATATTCTCCATACACGTATGCTTCAATTAAAATATATTTCGATGGTGATGGCCTTGTGATTCTTGGTGTGAATACAGACGAAAGGCAGACATGATATTAATGAAAAATATAATAATGGTCTTCTCATGACTCATGTAGGTCCCAATGAAAAACAGATGCTTAATTTTTAAAAAATTAAAAAATTCAAGTGTGAGAACATTTTAAAAGGTAAAATGGGCCAAAAAAAAAATGTAATTGATACTTGAATAAGATTATAGAATTAAGCTAAAAGTTGATGGTTATTTTCACCCCCTAGTCCCTACTGTCAATAAAATCTTACACATTAATTAATTCAGATAGATCTAATTTATGTTATAGATAATTTCCATAGTACAATGTTGACAGTACCCAACAATATTTTAATATATTGTGCAGAATGTATTAACTTGTTTTATTGTATAATATTGTACAACACGTTAATGTATGTGGTACAATATGTTAATATACTGTTGGGCACTGCCCAACAGTATAGCAGAAAAAGTCTATGTTATATTCGATAATTTTGATCTAATATGGAAAAATTAATTTTGTCATTGTCACGATGTATCCAAAATTTCAATCGATAGCGTACTAATTTTAGTGATTGTTTTGGACCTTTTGGTGTATTTCCTTCATAAAACTCTATAATTTTTTTTGGTAAAAGTATGCACGCAATTCACTTGTGTTAAATGAATAAAATTTCTTTGTGATTGATTTTTTTTTTTTTAAAGATAAAGATGAAATATATTATTACGAGTACAAGGGGTACTCGCAGCCCAAGAATACAACGTTTACAGAGTAATTGGTAAGCACTCTAGAGGTTGGACCTCCCAAACATTAAAAGGAGCCGTAAATGAAAATGGATAATGTGAGGTGATCCACTTCCATGAACATAATTTAATACCCTCAATCAACTTGTCCAAAATATACGAGCTATCCTTAAAAATCAGACTGTTTCGAACCTTCCAAATCTTCCATAACGTAGCTTGCCAAATCAGCCCCAATACCTTCCGCTTTACCTTGCCTCTTTCAGTCTCAACAAAATCAGCAAAATGATCCCTTGCAATAGAGGAAAACGGGATTGGTTTATTGAGCCAATAAGCAATAGCTTGCCAGACAAGGAGAGCACACGGGCACGAGAAGAATAAATGATTGGATGATTCACGAGGACCGTTGCATAATGAGCAGTCACCGGTCCCAACCCCATCGGTCACGCCTCGACGAAGAAGATTGTCTTTCGACGGGATCCTTTCACGAATCACCCTCCATGAAAAAACGGAGATTTTTTATGGAATCGCCTTCCACCAAAGCTTCTGCCAAGGGAACTGATACATCACATCTTCGATTGAGGCATCCGCAATGCTGTTGTACATCGCCTTTGTAGAGAAAGCGCCGGATGTTGAGCCACGCCACAAAAACGAATCAGCCGCCTCCAGCTTTGCTCGATACCTGTAAATCAGTTGCCATAAATTTCTTTGTGATTGATAGAAGTGTGCACCAAATCTCTCTATTTTTCATTAAATGCATAGTCATTAATTTGACACCTTTGACAAATACGCATTTTGTGTATATGTGTTTTTATCGAAGTGTTATTTGCTTGTTTTTTTTTTTTTGGTCGGACAAAGTTAGTTGTTAGATGTTAGTAGTTAGTACACCAAACACCTACACACTCTACAAATTCACCAAGCCACCTTATAACTCTCATACTCCAATTCGTTTTCAAAGAGAATCAAACCTGAGTCTCCCACTCAATGAGGGAGGAATTTGGTAGCCCAAAAAAAATTTAAAAGCCTAACTGGTTTTGCGTGTTTATGTTTATATAGAGGATAATTATTTAAGGTCAACCCTCAATTTTGCGTTGCTAGTGCTCTTCGAACGAAAGTGAACAATAAAATTTTTATAGATACTCTTATCAAACATAGAAAAGATTTAAGCAATTAATGAAATACATGTGGAGTTTCGTGCATATCTTATCAAGCACCCCAATTCTTACATTTTTATCCCTCTTATATTATATCAATTACATTATCTTACATGGTGGTGTGACACATCTTTGGAGTATATTGAACTTAATATTATATTAACAATTAATGATAATTTTTATTGACAATATTTTATATGCACAAAATGCACCATTCAATTTAGATTTGACAGCAGGGAGGGATTTCCCGTTCCTCGCGAGATTTGCTCTGAACGGGGCGGAAAATCCCGAATAAATTCCCCACATGGCTACAACGGGGAAAAATTACTCCCCTATGGTGGGGATGGGGATAGCATTCCCCACTCTGCGGATCCTCCCCGTTTTTCATGGGGCCCCACAATTTTTAATATATTTAAATACTTATATATATTATAATTAATAAATACTACATCCGTCCCGAAAAAACGTGCACACCACATTTATTATCGAGTTTTTGTGAGCGAGCTGTTTATTAGTATTTCAAATGATAAATTGATTTTTAAAGAGGGGTATTATAGATTTACCTCCCATCTATTGCATGCATCTTATCATTTCAAATACTAATAAAAAATTCGCTCACAAAAACACGTGAAAACAAAGAACGCCAAGACAATTGTTTTTGAGACGAAGGGAGTATTATTATTTTTATTCATATTGACTAAACCCTGATATCACTCTTTTTCACTTCACACTTCTCACATTTGTTAAAGTACAGAAGAAGATAACAAATGAACAATGAATATTGGTTTTTTTTTAGTTGGTGTTGTACGATTGTTGTCATATCAATTATCCTGAATAACTATTATTGTTGTGTATGCCTTAAATTTGTAATTAAAATTTTAAACACGATTATATTTTATGCATTTTTTTTTATATGATGTGTTTTAGTATTCATAGTGTGAAAATGAGATTAAAAAAAGAAAAAGGAATGAGGAATTCCCGACACCTCGAGGAGATGGGAATCCCGACGGGGTGAGGAATAGGGGATGATTATTCCCGAATGCTTCGTGGGGACGGTGTGAAAAATTCCCAAATATCGTGGGGACGGTGATGAGAAGATGTCTCGCGTCCCCACCCAGTTGCCAAGCCTAGTCTATCATACAATTTGTTTCATTAAAATATACTCTCTTCGTCCTGATTTTGTTTGCCCATTTCACGTTTGACTCGTGTTTTAGTGAATATATTGTTTAAATTAGTATTGAAATGATAAATAAACTTTTAAGGAGATGTAGGATAGATGATGATAGAATTATCATACCCCACCTCAAAAATATTTATAACATTTCAAATACTAATAAATAACTCGTTTGCTAAAACATGAGATTAACATTGAAATGGGCAAACAAAATAAGGACGGAATTTATTTATGCCAAATGTACAATTTATTTTAAATAACACAAATTAAAAATAAATTTATTTTTTAAAAATAAATTTAAATTACACAGTACATCCAAGACATGAAAGAGCTATTTTTTTTCCCGAGAAAGAGCTATTATTTTTATTAACTTAAGCCTTCATCGTGAATTGCTAAACTTGTTATTGATATTCATACTATCATATCATATACTGTATGGAATTACAAGATACAATATGAAAATAAATAAAAAAATAATATCTTTTTCTTAAAAAAAAAAAAAAAAAAAAGTGGTGATGGGAAAAATAGGAAAATTGGTGAACAAAAAAGAGAAAGAAAACAAAAGAGCTGAGGAGTGAGGGCCATACACAGAAAGGCAGAAGGAACCACCAACATGCCTTCTCTCTCTACCTCTCTCTCTCTTCACTCATAATTATTTTGGTATCTTTTCTCTCTCTCTATATTCATCTCTAATTATTTTTTCTTTGATGAAATTGCTTCTGCTGTATTTCTGATTAAGGTTCCGTTCCTTGTTTAATTTCTTCATTACATTTCTGGGACTTGTGTTGGATTATTTGGCCCTTCTTTTTTTCTGTTTCCTTCTCCTTTTTTCCCCTTTATTCTTATTTATCATTTATCAATTTGGTGGTGGTTGCTGTTGGTTTTTTTTATAAAGAAAAACAATTATTTTATTTTAGAGGTATTTTGTTTTTATTGATGGGTATAAATTTGTTGTGTATAGGTATTTGCTAGGAGATCTGCTTCTGCAAAAATTGGAGGTTTGGAGGTGAAGGGTTTTAGAGTTATCTGATAGCGGGTGCGGAAAATACGATTGAAGAGTGCAAGGATTTTGATAATTTCTGTCGGGGTTTTGCTCCTGTAATAATTTATTCGATTTCTGCATTTTTGGGTGTATGAATTGGGTCACCTTTGAATATGAAGAAACTGTTTGATCTGTGAACTTGTAATTGTTTATCTGGTTTTCCTGCGTGTTTGTTTCTATTTTTCCTTTTTAAGTCAGGAATCTGGTTGATGGCTGAAAAGGGGGCATAAGAATTTCAGATTTGGGATTTCCATTGGCAGAAATTATCAGGGTTTGTCTCAGATGTTCATGAGCTGAGGCTTTTCTGATCGTACAGGAATGGGTGATAATTGGGAAATCTAAGTCTTCAAGAGTTTTTTGTTGCCTTCTGATTTGTGTTGTGATTGAGAGTTGAGACCAATGGAAACGAAAAAGGTTCTTGTATTAGGGAGAGAAGCTGAGACTTAAATTGAAAACAAGGGCTTAAACATCGGGGATCAAATTTACATGGAAGAGTCTCAGTGTTCTGAAATTGAAATGATGGAAATAGGCAATTCTGAGGATGGAATATCCAGATCAAGCAATAAGGGAAAACGTGGATCTGAGATCGTGGGGCTTAATTCAGAAAAGGAGGAGGGAGGAAGCCATGGAAATGTGGTATTCTCAAGAGAAGCCCCACTTGTTATTAAGGAAGATATGAGCATAAGCTCTTGTAGTTGTGGTGCCGAGAAACTTAAATCCAGATTGGTTGCTTCTGATTCTCAGCCTGGAAAGAATGGGAGGAAGCTCAGTCGACAAGATAGAATCGAGCTGGGTCGTTTATTTCAGGGTGCTGTGAGCTCCCATGGTTGGGAGCTTGCGGAGAGTCTGATTTTGTTGGCTGATCCTCAGACTCTAAATGATGCATTGTGCATATCTTTAGATTCGATCTGGTTTTTGAGCACACAACAAGAATTATATGGCATCACTGGATTAATCAAGAAGATCATTTCTAATGGGGCGTATGACTTTACTCGAGCTGCACTCAGGACTTCTTTTCTAGCTTCTTGTGTTTCTGCTTGTCAAAGTCAAACAATGAGCCTTGCTGATACTGTAACTGTGATGGCACAAAGGTATAAGCCTCAAAATTTAATGCACATTCTTTAACATGAAAATCTGTAAGAAATATCAATCTTCTGCTGCAGGAAGATGGCCCTCTCTCTCTCCCCTCAATTGATATTTGGAATATGTGTTTTTGTTTTTCTATCGTAGGTTGTTGAATGAATTTGTTATCGTTTCCTCCACTATCCAACAACCTGTTGGAAAAGGTTTAATATAAAGTCCGACTATATTGACGTTCTATTAGGATTATTGTAATCTTCATGAGCAAAATTAAATTAACGAAGCTATGTAACAAACTTAAGCTTTGTAAATGCTGTGAACTAAGATTGAACTGCATGGTTTTCATTGCCACCCACTTTGAATATACTGCAATGCTTACTCGTTTTATACTTGTTTGTCTTGGTTATGTCCAGTTGTTTTGAGTAAATGAAGTTTAAAATCGACTTGCGATTTTTGCAGGAGTACATAGTAATGTTCCTGAATTTCTGCTAGGTCTTACAGTTTAGGTGGACTTGGAATTTAATCATTTTATGAAAGTTTATGTTCATCACCAATGCATGCTATAAATTAAAGTTTTCAGCTAATATTTGCATCATTTGAAATATCAACTCCCACATTGTAGTTCTGAAGACCAAAAAGAGCTGTAGATAAATGTAAAAAGATTAAAGATAGAATGTGCTGCTTCAGATAGTTGTGAAGCTTACCTTACATCCCTCATATGTATTCTGATGCTTTTAACTATCCCCATCATTGCAGGTTACACGAAAGGCTTCAGGAGTGCAATGGAGATGAAGTCTTGAAGGCAGAAGCTGGTGCCAAGGTTCAGAAATTTACCGAGTGGGCTCTTAAATGTATAAGCTTTCACTCTCGTTGCCAGGGAAATAGGGATCGTGTGGGCCATAACTCTCCCGTTGAAATCCAACTACAACTGTCTGCTTTCAAAAGCTTCCTAGATCTTGCAGGCAACCATCTGAGTGGGAAGGATTTTACTGAAGCATTTGACGCAGCTTGCTTCCCACTTACTCTCTTCTCTAGTTCATTTGACCCTGGTTGGGCATCAGGTATATCAGCTACTGCAATCCAAGGATTGTTGGGCATGCTTGTTGAGGGGGGCGCAGATAATGTTAACCAGTGTTTTCTGGAGGCTGCTCGCTTTGGGAGCACAGAACTTGTTCGTATTCTATTGCAGGTAATCTCAGTTTGATGTGCTAATACATGTTTTTGTTGACTGTAATGAATAGTTTCAATGCGTTCTTAGTTCCAGATTCCTCTTTTTCGCAGTTCATCTTGATGGTAATATATTAGTGAATCATTGTAAAGCCACTAAGTAGATGGCTTTTGGGCCACTGATGTAAAAGCCTGTAGTTAAGATTTTTGTAAATAGCCCTTCTTATAAATTCTGAAGTTACCTTTAAGCTTCTTAATTCATAGCCCACTCAAAAGAACTGCCAGATTGCCACTTAATAAACCACCTTATGCTTTTTATTTGCCACGAGACATGTGACGTTATGTCCCTTGCCAGAGATTCTTAATGCTGGTTAGATTGCCAGTTTCTTATTATTTTTTATTATGTTGACTTTGGCACTTAGTAAAGTCATCTGGGTGCCCATGTGTTAAAAAACTTGAAAATGTTCAACTCCACTTTAGTTTGAAAAGGGAATTTATTTGCATAATCTGGTAATATAGTCTCGGATGATTAAAAATGAAATGGTTCATGCCCATGCTGGAGAGAGACAATTGAAAACTGTTTACCGTAAAAGCCCTTACATTTTCTCCACATCCCTCATTTCCTTTGTGAATAACTACAGTCCGTGGCTTACTTTTGATTTTTGAATCTTAGATCGCTCAAAGGAACAGCTTGGATGTCGACGTTGACTTGGCCTTGGGCTTTGCTTCACATTATGGTAAAATCGCCACAATGGAATGTCTAGTCCAAGAGGGTAATGCCATGGCTTTCTTGGGTCCCCTAATGAGAGCCGCCGAGCGAGGCTGCATGCCTGTCGTCCAGTGGTTCGTCCAACGGGGTTGCCGAGACATGGAACTCTGTCTCGCCCTCACAGCTGCCACATCAAGCAGTCAAGTAGAAGTTGCTGCATATCTCCTCCCTCACGTCCCTCAGCACGTTCTTGCTGCCCTCAGCATCGAAATTCTCAAGGCTGCGGGGGAACGATCTGGTGGGTCCCTCGATGGAGTGGAGTTCCTCCTCCACTCCGATTTTCTGGGAGATCCTGTTGCAACTTATGCCGTTGCCGATAGCATAGCTAGATCTGACGATGAGACGATCGCTCCCGAGTTGAAGTCTTTCTTGAAAGAGAATTGGTCTGAGGCTGCTTTCTTGGATGGGCTGAGAAACGGGGAGACTCATTTTTCAAACATTGTGCAGATTTTGAGATGGGGAAACTCCCCGATATGTTTGAGGGATTTGCCTGCCCCGTTGAGAGTTGCTGTGGCTTACCTGCCGTTGTATAGAGAGTGCGTAAAGGCGGGTGGTCGTTTGTTGTCTCAAAAACATAGGGGACAACTTGTGGAAGCTTCTAGAAGGCTTGCAGGGGTGGTGCTCAATGATCCGGGGCAAAGACGAGAGCTGTTGGCCGTCTTGGAACATCATCTGCCTCCGTTTTTCATCAATGCTTCAGGTGCGTTTTAGTGAGAGAATCGGTTTATTTCGCTCCTTGTGTTGTTATGTTATAGAGAAGAGTGAAATATTAGGCATGGTTAAGATATCCTAGGTAGCTATGGAGGAAGTAGGTTGCTTTGCCTTTTGATTATATAAAAAATATACCTTTTGAGGCAGCTGTAAACCTTTTATGTAAGAGAAACTGTACTGTATCACATGTTGGAAATCTGATGGAGCTATCTTTAATCCAACTTAACTATCTACTGTAATGAGCCAACTGATATATGAAATTATGTGAAAGGTAATACTCAATGAACTGTTGTTTTGATGGACAAGAAAATTTGAATTTTTATGAGAAAATAAAAATTTATATTTGTATCTCTTTTTGTTATTTCCTGCTGATAAACAGAAGACAAAAACTCGTATGAGACGGAGTGTAATTTAGTGCAATTAATACTCATCCCTCCCAAAGTGTTAAAAGTTAAAACGTCAATGCCCAAATTACACACCGTCTCACCGCGAGATGGTTTTACGGAAGTGTGCCTCTAAATAGAATTTGGCTGTCTCAGAAATTACCAGAGCTATATTTACCAGTCTTGGTTTCTGTTGAATTTGTACATGATAGCTATCCACAAATTATGCACCGAACTGGACAGAATTCAAGTATGACTTTATTTGTTTCACTTTTTTTTCTAAATTTATTTTAAAATTTAAAATGCGAAGCTTATAAATTCTTAAAAAGTGTCCGGCTAAAATTAGAGATGTTAAACGGGTTGCCCTAACCCATTAGTTTACAAATTTCTCAAGGCCGCCGGGTTAAATTGGTTCGATTTTTAATGTCGGTTCATTTTAAATAGCCTAATAATAGTTGAACCTAATTTAACCCTGGCAATTACATTTTAAATTAAAGCCATTTGACAATGGACTCATTTTTTTTAAAAAAAAAAAATCGGAAAATGTTCAAAACATACATTAATTATTCCTATAAAACAGGCAAAATAGTTCTAAAGAAAATGAAAAAAAAAGCTGAAGCTGGAGAACGGCCTGGAAGTGGACGACGACTGCGTAAGCGAAAAATTTTCTAACCTAAAATGCTGAAAATTGGTGATTAGGTTGATCATAGTTATTTTATGGGCTTCAAGAATTAAGCCCAATTTCTTTTCCAATTTTTGCTGATTCGCTAAAGAGGTCTATGGGCTGAAGATTCAAGGGTAATTATTATTTATATATATTATTATTAGATATATATTAATACAAGCGGGCTAAACAGGTTGGCCCGATTAACCGCCGGGTTAGCCCGTTTAGCTGTAAATTTAATCGATCCGGCCAAAAAACCCGATTTTAAACCTGCCTCCCATCGTTGTCTACCTAATCCTACATATAATAGGTTTTAAAACTGGTACGTACTTTAGCCCTGAATCATAAGATAAGCTCGACATCTAGCAAGCAGATAAAATAAAAATTTAACACCCCAAATAATTTTTAAAATCTTGTAAGTTATATTTCAACAAGACAAAGTATAGAGTGAACAAATTTCACACAAGAATCTGTGAAACTTGTTAAGAAGTATTTTTTATTTTTTGATCAGGCACTGGTTAAGGAGTGTTATTACTAAAGGGTATTGGTTGTGCAAACTAAAGGGTGTGACTTTTTACTATAAAGGGTATGTTACCCATAACATTGAAGGGTATGATTTATATTACAACAAGGGGTATTAGAAGTGATAACTGAATGTTGTGACTTATATTCAAAAATGAATATTAGTCGTGATAATTGAAGTGTCATACTAGTTAAAAAAGAACTAATTTTACGGTGAACAAATTTCGCAGCATACCAACTTTTTAAATAATAATTTTTTAAAAAAATAATAAATTAGAAAAACAAGAATCATCATAGACGTTGCAATTGAGAAACTATTTCTCTCAAAATGTTTATAAATGTCTATTAGTAAAATACTTTGATAAATTATATTTTAAAAAAATTGAAACAATCATGTGATGCTAGAACTTTTAAAAAAGTTAAGATATAATTTTACCAAACGACCCTTAAATCAATTTAGCGTAATGCATTGTTTCTGAGGTGAAATGAAGTGTTTATAGAAATGTAAAAACTGATTTGATGGGAGGATCTGAACCAACTAATTTTATGCCAACAACAAAATCGAATGCACTACCAATATGTTTGGTTGTATGTATATAAACAAGTAAAGAAAATCAAATTCAGATTCGACGGAACAACTCAAAAGATTAAAGAAAGAAACACAAAAGTATTCTTTCTTAGTTTCTCAATGCTCGTGAATTACATGCAAGACTATGAGTTCATACAATACAAACTCAACAAATCCATTGATTGAGTTTAGATATATTTCAAAATAAAAAGTAATAAAACGAATTATTTAATAAATTAATCCATACATTTATATTATATTAAAAGGGTTAGTTGCACAAAAACCGCTCGTGGTTTGAAAATGTTGCGAAGTTCCCTAGTAGTTTAAAAATTACATAAAACCCCTTTATGGCTTATAAAATTAAGTGAATTATCTCTCTTTTTTTTTTTTTTTTAAAGTTAGCTAACGGTTTCATGATGCTACGCAAGGTAATTTGGAGATTTTGCCAAGGCGTGTAAATGCTTTCTACAATCGACTCATAGTTTTTTAATACGTCTTCTTATTCACTATGTCAATTTAATGGCACATAATTTTTTTTTTTTTTTTTGTAATGTCAATTTAATGGCACATAAATTACTAAGATCTTTTTTTTCTTTATCTTTTTTCCGAGTCTTCATTATTGAGCCGAACTTTCTTCTTACTAAGACTTTTTTTGTAATGTCAATTTAATGACACATAAATTATTAAGACTTTTTTTTTTATCTTTTTTTTTTGAATCTTCATTATTGAGTCGAACTTTCTTCTTTTGTGAACAATCATCATTTTTTAATACGTCTTCTTCGTCATAATGTCAATTTAATGGCACATAAATTGTTAAGACATTTTTTTCTTTATCTTTTCTCAAATCTCCATTATTGAGTCCAACTTTCTTCTTTTGTGAACGATCTCCTCGAAATCAAACTTCTCCCGGTCAGATTCAATTCAAGATCTACAATTGCAGAAAATCTGATGTTTATTGCCAACAATTGCAGAAAATTCTAAAGCAAGAACGCTAACTACTTCAACAAAAAAAACGCAAGACTCAAAAAAACATTTACAAATTCTAATAAGAAATGAAAGAACTCCACTAACTTTGTTTGGATCATTACAAAACTTCTCCAAAACAACTATCTCCACACCATTTTACTACACATAAGTATAAGTTGCATCAAGAACATTTGAAGGCATAAAAGCCAGGAACATGAGCACAACCAAAATGCATATGGGAAGCAGCAGCAGCAGAAACGGCGGGGGAGGCAGGGGCGGCAGCACCAGCGGCAGAATCAGCAACGAGACCGTGAGGCAGACGAGCAGCAGCAACGACTCCAATGTGAAGTATCGGGACATTTTCCCGCCGTGCCCCTGAGAAAGAGACCGCTGGTACTCCATCTTACTTCCCTCCACTAATCGGACAGGTGCCCTCCTGTAGGCCGTTGGATTCGCCCTTTTTTCATCCATAATCGACGGCTGATCTTGGGGGTTGATGAAGGCTTTTGATGATGATGATAATGCCAATCTTGATTTAGATTGTTCTACACTCATTTAAGTTGATACTATCCCAAATTAGGACTAACTAACTACTGCAATTCTGTTTTGAATTGGATAATTTCGTGTTTTAACCTAACAAAATCCCGATGGTTTATGAATAAATTAATCCATTGTACCCAGAAATCCAGCTCCAATTTGAAACGGGTAAATGGATATTAGATTAAATTTGCGCAAAATATTTAGCACAAGTTTGATTACAACAATTAGGGCAATTGGCAAACAAGGAAAAATCAAGAATCTTGATCTTGATTTCCAAGAACCTAAAACATAATGAAATCAAGATTCAATTTTTAATTCAATCACATGATCTATCTTAACAGGTATACAGATCCCACCAAACATAAATATGACACAAAATAAGTATGAAAAATAAAAGCCAACAAATGATCAAACACAATATCTACACCAAATTAGCAAAAAAATTGAGATGAAACCAAACCACATATGCAAAATTTAGAATAAAGAAAAGACTGAAAACTCAATTATACATATACAAACACATACCTATAATGCAGAGTGCAAACCAAGATTCAAAATGGCGTTGAACACCTTTTGCATTTCACTCAAACCCTAATCCTTTTTTCTTCCTCTCAAAAATCCCCTTTCTTGCTCTTTCAAAAAAAAAAAAAAAAATCCCTTTTCTTGCAAACGGTGGGGAAAGATGATGTTGGAAAAAAATCAGAAACCCAGTTTAAAAAGAATGAAAAGAATGCAATCTTGTTTTGGTTCTGTTCTAAAATGGTGGGCGGTGCAAAACAGGGGAGTTTTGAGAAGAGAAAACCAGAAAATTTGGTTGGAAAAGGAAAGGAAGTGGGATGGAATGGGGATAATTAAGCAGAGAGGGCGACAAACGTTATTATATAGTACGAGTCGTAGAAAAGGAGAAAGGGGGATGGATTCAGTGAATGAGCAAAAAAACCAAGTGGGGGCTGCTTGCTGACAATAAGTATTTTTGATTGTGTGAAATTTATTTGAATTTCAAAGGCGTGTGTCCCGATTCTTCACCCCTCTTTTCTCTCTCTTCATTTTTGCCTCTTTCACAAATAATCATCATTTATGGGGGTCTTTTTATCATGTGCTAATTTATGCCTTTTTAATATTGTTCACCACATAGTTTTTATTAATTACGAACTCTTACCTGAAATTTGTTCTATGACAAAAATTTATGTGAAATCGAGTTTACGGTGAAATCTATATTTTTAATATTACTATTATGCATAAAAATATTAGTGTTATACATAAAATTGTGATTGTTATGTATAAAAATTATCATTGTTTAATTTTTTTTTTTTAAATAATGATAGTTTTTATGCATAACAGTAATAATTTTTATGTATAACAGTGATAGAGTTCATATATAAACTTGATTTATAGAAATGTTACTTTTATTCTATTTATGAATTTGATATAATTACACTTATTAATTGATATCATTATATTTATAAACTAACATTTAATGCAATGATATCGGTTTATAAATGTATATGGTATCAGTTGATAAAACTTAATGATATAACATTTCATACTATAAACAAGTTTTACCGGAGACTTGCTCTTTATTAATACTATATTACTCCCTTCTATTCCACACAACACATTTATATGAAATTCAAAAAAAATAATTAACCAAAAAAGTTAATTATTAGAGTGTATATGAGATAATGGAGTGAGAAAATATCGTGATGACATTTATTATACAAATATCTTAAAAGATTAGAACGACATTTGAAAAGAATGAAAATGAATATTTTTTCACAATCACTTATATAAAATATTTCACGGATCCTTGGCATGTGAAATATGACTCAGCTGGAGAGAGAAGTTGACAAAAACGTAGGGGAGTACGAATGAAAAATAAATAGTTTTTTTTTCATACAATAATACATCTTTCTCCTTACAATAATAGATTTGAGTTTATATATTAACACAATTTTTAATATCTTATATGTGTACTGAAAAAGGCAAATATGTGTTACTTGTCATTACAGTAACACAAACTTATATACAATGACATATATTTGTCCTTGTAATAACACATATTTATTTTTATAATATCACAAATTCGGGAGTGAATTTTCTTTGAGCGAATTTATTAAAAAACTTGGTTTGACCATATTCGAAACACAAAAGATCCGGAAATTTAATTTTTCCTAATTTATATTTCACACACAATATTTTACATTAGCGTCTCTCTTTGATAAAAAGATATAAAATAAAATATTTGAGAAAAATCTGCATCATAAACATAAAATATTTCAACAGAGAATTTCACCAATATTTCAATCGTAAGTTAAAAGAATGTTTAAAAATGCAAATATGTAGCTGAAGTTAGTAAAAGGGAATTTTTTATAAAAATTGTGCGATAAATTTTATGTGAACTCAAATTTACGTGTATATATATATATATATATATATATAACACTGAAGTGTATATATATTACGGATTGAGATTACTGTACATAAGAAATATTAAAAAATTTAATTTTAAATTTTTTAATTTTTACTTACAGAATCTACTATTTAATATTTATTATCTACACTGACTAGCAAAAAGACTTTATAACATAATTAAAGGAGCTCGTAAAGCAAAACTTTAATGCTTGAGAAGGTTTTATGTGAAATTGGTTTACCGTACACCACTCATGCTATTGCTTGTAGAAATTAATATTATTGCAACTATACCAGTTTCATATGAAACTTTGCCTTAATGCTTTAGGAATTTCTTAAAATAAAAAATAATATAACTACCTATCAAAATAAAAATAATAGTTTATGTTTTTTTTTTTTTTATGTCATTTTACGGGGGAATACATCATAAATGATGGGCATGGCATGGGCATGCGGCATGTGGAGTGGATGATATTATATATATGAGAATGGATGTATATGCATGTAAGTAGGAGGTGGGTGGATCATATATATATATGAAATAGGAGCATTGAGCATGTCATGTGTTAATTCAACGCTTTCACGTTCCAACTTGTCTAAATTCTAATTCCTCGTACTTGGAATCCAATTAATTACAACCCCACATTCTTTTTTTTTTTTTCAGCAACTAACAATTGTGAAATATGTTCAATTTAATTAATTAAGGTGTCCATCAATATTTAACCCAAATATTTCACTTCTTAAATTCAGTTATAATTTAAGTATGCGTAGGGACAACAGTCTCGCGAATTTTAATTTCGGTGACTAAAAAAAACAAAAAACAAAATCTTGCTTGTAACAGATGCACCGTGCAGTTCAAATGTATTTTTAAAACACGGAATTTATTTTATTGAAAACGTTAAAACTCGTTTACATTAAATTGTTCAATTTATTTTGCACTGATCAAATTACATATTTAAGTGTAAATAAATTGAACATTTTATTAAGACAAATTGCACATTTAAAAATATATTTAAATTGTACTGTAGAGCACCTGATGCATGTGCGATCTATGCGCTATAAATTTTTTCAATAAAGTAAATACTTTTTTATTGGGAATTGATATTATTATTTTGTGGCAAAGTTGAGACTGAATAAAGTTTCACACAAAAGAATATATGAAATTAAGTATTTTTTTTATAAGTAAAAAGTTAGTTATTTAAAATAGATAAAATTAAGTATATTATTAAAGAATATTAATAGTGATGGATTGTTATAATTTATTACTATAAAAAAATTATATTATAAAAAGATGAATCATACGTTTTTGTTCTTTTTTTTACTCGAATTGTTGTTGCCCCTCACTAGCTGCTGAAGGAAATCGGGACTCACCAACACAATCCTATTCCTTTACGACAAAAAATTGTGTGAACGTATTTACGATCAACTCTATTTTTTATTATCACTATTATATATAAAGATTATTCTTGTTCTGTATAAAAAAACTCTTATTATTATATATAAAAGCTGTCACTATTTGAAAAATAGAATTTTTGCATTATAATTGTTGAGTTCATATATAGATATGATTCAAAGGAGTGTTACTCTTTCTTTACAAGCCAACATAATCCTATTTCTCTAGGCTACTTTTAAATTGCAACTCACCCTAATAAACTTAATTTTTTGTGATTCACATTATATATTCTATTTCTTAATTTTTTTAAAAAAATACACATATACATTTATTTTTACAATTTTGTTTTTCACGTCATTTAAGTGATCTAATACTTTTTATTCTATTTTCAAAGGAGTGTTTCAAAAAATACTTTTCATTCTATTTTTTGCAAGTCCTACGACCTAATAAAATGAGCAAAAAGTGCATCAAATACATCGTCACTAATACACATTTGGGCTTGGACAACTGTGAAAAATGACATTGGAAAGCGGTTATAATCGCTCTTCAAGCATCAGCTGTCCAAGCTTGGACAAGTGATAAAAAACCGCTGTCCAAGAAAAGCACTTGGACAACGGTTTTTAACCACTTTTCAAGTTTAAGATTGGACAACGGTTGATAACCGCTGTCCAAGCTGATATATTTTTTTTAATTCATTTATTATTTTACATAGACAGCGGTTGAAAGCCGCTGTCCAATATCTTTTTTTTTTAATTATTAATTTACATTTTAAAAATCCTATAATAAAACTATAAACCAAAACTTATATATACGTCCAATACCATATAACATAAACCAAAAATCCTATAATAAAACCATAAACCACATATATATACCAAAACATCGAAATATATAAACATACAATCTTAGTCCAATACACCAAAAACATGAAATATATATCATCACAAATATATAATTTAATTACATGCTACCAATATTTCAAACAACATTCTCTCAATATTGATCGTATGAATATAAGAAACGATTGTAAAGGTACCCCGTCCAATCGTTTTTCCATTTCTCCAGTCTTTTCTTAGAGTAAGACTTGAGCTCACGTTCATAGACAAACTGCAAACAACGAATCAATCAATATAGTATGAATTTTTATTCAATCAATAATAATTTAAATAAATCAATAATTGACTTACATTGGGAGGAATGTTCGTTATAGAAGCGCGGATTATATCTTCTATAAAGCAACAAACAAAATATCCACAATGGTCATTATCTCGTTGCCTCGGAACCTGTTGATTAACAATATAATCACGTATTACAATTATGATTTCTTTCTATTAATTAGTTTGATAATTTACTAAATTAAATTTACCTTAATGTTAATCCAGTTCACTTTATTTAACTTGGATCTTGAGCCCTGACTCTGAAGGCGACTCCGATACATCGTCATCACACTATTATTATTATAATTAAAAAATAAAAATAGATTAAATAAGCATAATTTTAAAAGTAAAACAAATCATTGTATAGAATATTAAAAATGAACTTACGCTTCCATATATGAAACGAGATCAGGGCGAATAGAATAAACTCCATCATGAGCTGGGTCCATAAAATACACACTTAATGTATTCATGTGTATGACGACCAGCACCCAATGGTTCCTATATTATATTGAGAGTATTAAAATTAATTGCAAATTTAGCATATATATGTGCAAATATTATAAACATGAATACAAGTTTTAACGAAATGTTTATCACTCACCCCACATTTGTTGGCCAAAAAATGAGATGATCGCTCCCAGTTAGATTCAACATGTGATTAACGAACCCATCCATGGTCTGTACCCTATCACCCATTATGCAAGACACTTGGGGGGAGACGAAGGAGTACATTCCACTTGCTCGGTTATCTCTGGAGAGATATAGCTCACCCAAATATCTTTAACCAACATATATAAGCTAATTAATATTTAAAAAGAAAATTAAACTATACAGAAAGTGAATATTGAGAATTAGTAAACACATACCTGAGGTAAAGGGCTATGGTAGTTGCACTCAACCACTCGTCATTCAAGACTTGCAAGACATGTTCCTCATCGATTTAATTCTTGGAAAGTATTTCGATGAAAGTGAGCAAGCATGGGAATTGTGACAATATCGAAAGCATTAGACGATACCATCCGGTGCACCCTAGACTATAAATGATCATCGTGATCTAAGTCTCCGATCATGGGATAACCAAGTCTTTAAGCAGAATGGAGTCCCCTCGATTTAGCCTCTCATGTGGGGCCGGCAAATTCTACAATTAATTTGCAATATTATTTAGAACCACAAATAAGATAATGAACTTTAATAACAAATATTTTACCCTCATGGTGCTAGAGACCAAGTTGCTTTCGACCATTCGATGAAGTGCCCGGCCATTTGTTTCGATTTGGACGGCTTCATCGATTGGTTTTGGCACGTTGAATCCTCCTCTCCGATTATGGGTACATCGAGTGTGACCCTCACGAAACCAGGAGTGATGGGATGACCATGAATCATTCCATGGGAGCGTGGTAACGAGCCTGTGGGCCACCAACCGACGGGATCCTCCAGATACAGTACAAAAGGTCGTTGGGTCGTTCGAATAAGATATTTAGTTAGAAAATTTAATACACTAGTCTTTAATTAAAACAAATGTGAGACATGCATATCTGATACATGTGAGACGTTTTGAAGTGCCTCAATAAAGTCAGTCCCTAGGGTTAGCCGAAAAACATAGCATTAGCGACACTATGTTCACAAACTTGCTCCAATCGAAAACATTCCGTGGCTCGATCTTTTCTCGGACCTCAAGCGTTCCACATCTTTAGCCAACTTGGCAACTCCGTTCGTTAGTATACCCACCATATTCATGGCTTGAAGACCGGTGCCATTGCTAAAGATGTCTTAAATCACGCCATATCCGACACTCCGTAGCGGTCGGGATGCTCTGGCGACCCATAGCCCATCAAACAGATCATCGGGCCGATCATGCGAATGTCGCAAAAGGCCATGGTTCCGAGATAGACGCCTCCCGAATCACAAAAACAAAAGATTATTATTTTATTATTTGTTTATAAATAATAGTTTGTAATTGAAAGATAAATTAATGGATAGATTACCACTTCTTCGATGATGCGTTGTGCACTGGGATAGTGAATATTCCCGTCTCGACCCTTTCTGGTAGTCTAAAATAAGTCGAAACGGGTAACAATAGGCTCACTCTCTCCGCTTTTTTCTTTTTCCCTTTCTACGATAGTGATGAACGTGTCCCTTTATTAGATATATTAAAAGTGAATATATAAAAAAAAAATTAAAAGTTAGGATTTTAATCTCACCATATTTTCTCTTATTCGTGCATAACCTTTGTTCGATCCACGATATCGCGCCTCCATCGACTTGGCTTGATCATGATTTTTATTACTTCGATCCTACATTATAATAGAAATATGATAAACACTGAAAAACTTAGGGCATTAGAAATTGAGGAAATGACATTGATCAATTTTTTCGAAATCATCCTCCATAGCTCGCTCACAAACTCCTCCCAAAGATGGAGCCACCATAGGGTTATTCGATATCTTTGAGGCGGACTAGCCGAAAAAGACCGGTTCAGGATCTCGTGTGTTACTTCTCAACCAAGTCCAGGAAATTCTTGGTCATTACTCCAAATTATGCGATAATATTTGCTTTTTTCTTCTTTGTGAGGTCAAGACCTCTTAAGGTAGTCTATACGCATATAACATAACAATTTAGTAAATTTAAGGGTCATACTACAACTTTCAATATATATATAATTAATATACCGTAAGCTCGTCCCATAATCTTTCCTTCAAAGGAGTTAGTTTGGGGCTACGCCAGTCGTTGGCTGGCAGCACGATAGGGATCACGCTTCTGACTGCAGCTCCAATGTAGAAGGACAACGACTCACTCTCTTTTCCTATTGCCTGTCCAAACTCATTGAACGATAACTGCAATACCATAGTATTTAATTAGGTTCAACGATCAATCAATATATTTATCGATTTTAAACTGTTCAATTATAATAAAATTACCTGAAGTGTTTTCCCCTTGCTACGAGCTCTCTTAATAGATGACATTGTGACTATTCCCCGAGTGCGCTTCTCCCCGGAGCTGCTAGTGGTGGTGGGAGCATCAGTGTCACACTCTCTCAAGTCATCATATGCACCATGATCATATGCGCCATGATCTCCATCAGAATCTCCATCATCTCCGGGATATGGCAAACGAGACATGATCCTGTAAAGCAGAAGAAACAACATTTAATAAACAATATTCACAACCGGATGTTTCATGTATTAACAACATTTCTAGGCATAGCCAGATTGGTCAACCGGATGTTTCATCTCTTACAGCCGATTACTGGACCAAAATATCGAACTCTGTTTCTACAAAGTACAATCATACATAGCGTGGCAGGGAGGACATAATGGTGTGTGATTTTACAACACTAGGCGTTCTAGGAGAAAGACCTTGTATAGAAACCATAACATGGTCCGGATAAGAACCTAAATCTGCACAGACATTACATGAATATCCCCACTGTTTCTACCAGGCACAATAATCTTGCATCACATGGAAATGAAAAAAGAATCGTGAATTACTTCATAGCAGAAAGCATTCTAAGCCATAGACCTAAAGAACATTAACACTTTCCGATAAGTACTATCTTAGCATACATGATACATCTACTTATAAGTTACATCTGCATCATCTACTTATAAATTAAAATTTCAGTTGATAGCAGACTCTTATACTATGAACACATGTGTATTAGGCTTGAATGACTTTGTCTTCTGATGTAGACCAGTAATATAAACAACAAGAGCAACTAAGTGTTATGGAGCAAAATATAATATTTCAGCTAAAAAACAAGAGCAACATATATAATATAAACAAAACTAAGTGAATAAACAACAAGATTAGTTCAGTTCAAAAAACAACAAGAGCAACATATATAATATAAACAAATTAAACTAAGATTGAAGCAAAATATATAATTTCAGCTAAAAAAAGCTAAATTAAAGATCCCACAATCCCTTTGCACCAACTAAGTGTTATGGGAGGCGGCACAAGGGCATGGCAGAGGGGAGGATGGCGGCGGCGGGGGAGGGGGAGGGCGGGAAGGCGCGCACAACGATTTGGGGGAGGGGGAGAAGCCAACGCAGCACAAGCTAAGGTGTCAACGACAACTTGGGCGATTTGGTTGAAGCGGAAACAAGCATTTACGGCGACGATTTGGTCTTCGGTTTTTGCGGCGATTTTGGGGGGAGAGGAAATTGGAGAGAAAGAAATTAATGAAGGATTCTGAGAGCTAGGTCTCGGTTCTAATATATAAAAAAAAAAAAAAAAATGTTATTAACCATCGTCCAAATGTTTCTTTTTAGACAGTGGTTACTAACCGTTGTGCAAGTAGTAGATAAATGGGTTTGAAACCATTGTCCAAGATTTATTCTTGGAATGACGGTTTTCAAAACCGCCGTTTTTGTTTTTTTTTTTTTTTTATAAAATCGCTCTCTCCAAGTTATTCTTGGAGAGTCATTTTGAAAAAAAAATTTTGTCCAAGTGCTTGTGCAAGCTTAAATGTGTAGTAGCACAGCTGATGGACATAAATTTTTACCTACCATTTAACATCATATTTTTTATGGCAACATAATCTATGGGGTAATTCCGTAAACTTGCTTATATGCGTTTATTTAGTAAATATTTTTTTAGATAATTTTATAAGACAGTGTCATATATACATAAGATGTATATCTTATTTAATATTTAAGTTATTTTATACCTTTAAAATGCTATAAATCATACAACATGAATAAATGAGACCCACTCCATATATGAGATAGACTCGTACAAATTTTTGTCATGTATTTTATTGAGGCACATTTGTATAAGACGGTCATGCGATGAGACGGAATATAATTTGAGCTTTGACGTTTCAACATTTTGAGAAAAATGGTGTTATTGTATTTTATATATTGTACCTCATCTCATATGAGACCGTTTCATATGAATTTAATTTTGTCCGATTCATTTTATTGGTAAAAATACTTTACTCTCAAACACCGCCTACTTTTCAAATATAGTTACTTGTTTATAAACTCAATCAAAATGTAAACACACTCGCAATTCAATTTATTATTGGATACAATGATCAATATGCTGAATTTGAGGTTTTTTCATGCTATATTATAGAACACTGCTCAATGACTTAATTGGTCAATTAATGAAGTAAGACGTACTTATAACTTATATTATTGTATTATATTATATAATATATTAAGCACATGGTACAACATGCTAAAACACAATTGGGCACAACATTATAAATATCTGTGTATTTTTATGTACAGTAGTAAGATATGTAAAAATGTACTTTTGTCCTCTTTAAAACTACAGCTAGCTGCAATTAACATTTCCTCAGTACATGCATTGTCACACGCTGCATATATTCAGAAAGCTTTTAATTTAGATGAATTGTATAATATGATTGAGGCAATCGGACTTTTTCCGGACTTTTGATTGATTAATGAATTGCTTTTTCTGCAAATTAGTAAGTTCATGCACTTACATTAATTCAAAGATTTAATGCATGCATGAAAGGATCATCAATTTGCAAAAGCAGACTTTTTTTATTCGTATATGGCTGCTTCATACTGCAAAAATTCTGAGATTACTTAACACATTTCAATATATACACGCAATATTTGACTATTAATATTGCATTTTCTTAATGCAACATTTATATGTATATCCACCATAATAGGAATATATATGAGATGAATAATGATTAAGGGCATGCTTAATTATTGCGCTCAAAAAAAAAAATGGCATGCTTAATTATTTGATTCTGCAATTACATGGTTTGGCGGTTTGATTTTTTTTTTCATTTATTGTTATATTTATGAAATCTGAGTACTTGATATTTATCGGTGTGAAAAACGTGAGATATAGGGAGTGTTTGGTACAACTTATAAGCTCTTTAAAATAGCTTATAAGTTCATTAATTTTGTTTGGTAAAATAAGTTGTCTATTATCTTATAAGATTTAAAAATAAGTTTTTTAGAGCTTATAAGCTCCAAAAAATTAAGTTGGGATATCCCAACTTATTTTACAAAAATTAAATAAGCTCTATCATATCTCAACCCATCCCGCCGTTTATTGTTTTCGCAAAAAAAAAAAAAATGGAAAAATAAAATTATTATTTTCTGGAAAAAAAAAATTCTGGAAAAATGTATTTATTTTAAAAAAAAATATTTTCGATTCTTATTTATTTTTGAAAAAAAATTATTTTCTGGATTATTTTCTGAAAAATATTTATTTTCGAAAAAATATTTTCTGGAAAAAATATATTATTAAAAAAATCGAAAAAAATATTTTTTCAAAAAAACAATATTATTAAAAAAAACAAAAAAAAATTATTTTAATTTTAAAATTAAAAAATAATTTTAAAAAATTACTATTAAAGAATTTATAACTTTTATTAGTCAAACACTTTAACAACTTATAAGCTACTTAAAAATTACATCTTATAAACTCGAAACAATTTATAGAGAAGGTCTTGTGTGAAATATTGCACACTAGTGTTATTTGCAATACATCACAATCAAGACAAATTGACTTAAAATTCGCGGGTCAGGCGCGGGTCGGGTTGGGTCGGGCGCGGGCAGTGGGTTGTGGGCTTCAGGTTGGGCGAATATGTATTAATAAAAGGATATATTTATTAAATATGTATTGTAGCCCAGTGGTTTATGTTTGTTGTTAATGTATTTAGTTGCAGGTTCAAATCCTACTGAACACATAATTTTATTTTATTTTTTTTGTCAATTTTTTGTGTGTTACTACATCTATGTATAAGTGTTACTACATTGTTATATTGAATTTTATTTATTTTTTGTTAATTTTTTGTGTGTTACTACATCTAGGTATAAGTGTTACTACATTGTTGTATTAAATTTTATTTATTTTTTGTCAAATTTTTGTGTGTTACTACATCTATGTATAAGTGTTACTACATTGTTATATTGAAAAAACTTCATATCTTACATAACACTTAATAAAACATATCGTAACACATAAATATTCATAACGTAACATGGGTCACATGGTAACACATTATTATTCATATGGTAACACATGCGTATTCACATAGTATTACGACGATATATGAACAATGTTACATATTACTAAAAAAACACGTGTTACTACATGAACAAAAAATGTTACCATATAAAGAAAAACGTGTTACCACATAAATAAAATCAGTACAAGTGCGAAAAGAAATTCCAGTCCAAAATTACAGATTTAAAGAACAACTTGATGTGTTACTACATGAACAAAAGAAGTGTTACCATATGAGCAAAAGTGTGTTACTACATGAAAAAAAAACAGTACAAACGCTAAAAAAATCTTCAGTCCAAAATTACAGATTTCTGTAAAAATGTAAATAGTGCGTAGGATGAAAAACTGCTTCACAAAACCATAGAAAATCACCTGTAAAATTGAGAGGATGAGAAAATTGAAGAAAACAAAAAAAAAAAAAATGGAAGAGAAAGAGAAAAGGAAGAACAAGAGAAGAAGAAGAAAAAAACCTAGATACGCACCACCATCAAAATCAACGGCGATCTGGTCGCGTTTGTTGCAACGCGATAAGAGGAAGAAGAAGAAGAAATCTGCGTGTGAGTCTTGCGCGTGAAGAAGAAGAAGAAATTTTGCTCGATCGCATGAAGTCGTGAAGATGAAGGAGGAAGCCCATTAACCCGCCAGCAATCTGCCCTAACCCGGCCCTATTATTTGACCCGCGGAAAAAAAAATCCAATTGCACATATCACTTATATGCAATATTGCATACAAGTTTTTGTTCAATTTATAAGATATTAGAGCTTATAAAATGTTTGAAATAAACTTAGTCAAACGGGCCCATAATCATATAATGTATTTTGGCATTAATTATTGGCTAAATATTACACCGCGTTAGTAACACGTACGACATATTAGTTGCACCTAGCTAGTTCAATTTTGAATAAAAAATTCAACTACCATTTTTTTTTTTAAAAATAATTACAAATCATAAAATGAAGCAATTCAAAAATATTAGTTCATGTTTAGCTCATATGACATAAAATATTAGTTGTTTAATTTATTGGAAAATCTTTATATTATTTAGCCTACAAATTCGTACTTTATTTTGTATGAAAGTAATGCTCTATTATATATGAACAAGTATTTCACATTATTTATTTCAAATTTTTTTAATGAATCAACTTTTTTTTTTTGAACGCAATAAAATCTATTTTTATTTGAAACAGACTGGTGCATAAGTTGGAAATAATTTTCATTAATTACACTATAGTTTTAATTTTTATAAGTACCCATATTGGTGGCGTATTTATTAAATGAACGTTAGTATCGAGATCCAATATATTTTCTTGATGTGGAAGTATTTCAACACGCCCTAATATGTCTACATTAATATAAGGGGTGATCTTTTGTGTGTAACCGTATTAATTATAATAATTAATTTCTTTTTTGAAAAGATTATACTTAATAATGAATCTTAAATAATCTTAAAATACGAAGATGGGGTTTTCTACGGTCAGAAAAGGGTTTGCCAATCCTGACATTAGAGAACCAATAAAAAATTGACACGTAATCTAGTTTCGCCATGTGCAATCTAGTTTCGCCATAAGCTAAAATAATTAAATTTTTAGAAAATAAATATAAAATTACTAACATATCCTTATAATATTTTTTAATTTTTTTTTATAAATTTTACGCTTAACATTATATCATATTTATATTTATTTATGTTAATGAACAAATTAATTAAAGGTGTTCATGATTATTCGAAATTGAAAAGTGTGTATCATTAAATCTCGGAATCATCAAAAAGTTTTGCCAAAAAATAAAAATAATAAGAACCCTAATTTATTTCTTCGTCCCATTGAAAATCAAGAATCCAAATTAATTTCTTATCACACCATACACAAATTTACATGAAGAACCATGAAAATTGATTTGTTTTAGAAATCATTTTACAAGAACCATGTGCAATCCGGCCACCAGTGCGCCGATCAACCATAGTTCATCCAGAAACTGTTTTATATCTTTCTAATTATCAAGAATCACCAAAACACAGAGAATATATAATTTAATACCACATATTTTAGTCTTTATGTTTAATGGATGAGTTTTTAGTTAATTTTTTAAAATTCATATCACATCAGGTCTTCTTGTAACTTGGCAATGGTGTCGGTAATTGAGCCGCCTACCTCTGTTGTAGTTCATTTAGGCTTACTTACATTTTTTTTGATCGGACAAAGTTAGTTGTTAGTAATTAGTACACCAAGCACCCAAACACTCCACAAATTCACCAAGCCACCTTATAACCCCCATACTCCAATTCGTTCCCAAAGAGAATCGAACTTGGGTCTCCCACTCAATTGAGGAGCCCATGATTTATGCGTTTGATGCCCATTAGGGCTAAATTAATTATAAGTTTTCGTTTGTGTTTATAATTTTAATATGCTTAAAAATATTTTAATTTAAAGATAAAAGAAGAATTTTGTAATTAATGATTTTTTTTAACTAAGGGTAATTTGGTTATTTTATATTTTTTTCAATTATTTTTTTAATTTTTTAATAGCGTGATTGCGTATAGCAAATTGCAAACGCACTAATGCGAAGTGCAATCATATAAAATGAATCTCATTCGTTGAATCAATAATTCAATGATAATTAAAGGATTTTCTGACGTTAGGAAGGACAAAGTAGTTTCTGACCGTAGAATATCCCAACGAAGATTTAGCTCATATCCTCACTCATATCTCACTTGTAGAGCTGAAAATTCAGACCGTTTGGTCAAACCCATCAGGCCAAGCGATGGTCATGGGCTGAGTCAAGTAAACGTAGTGTCTAAAAAACGTAGCTCATCCCACTTTTACTTAGACTAGTGGGCCAAATGGACCAGCTCAACTCAACGTCCAATCTTTTATTTTTATACAAAATAATGTATATAAGCTAAATTCAATTTTTTTAAGATAAAAATTAGTATAAAAAAATACTAACTCGCCTAGAATCCATACACATAGTTAAATTATTCAAACTTAAATATTATAAGATTTATTATAGCAGTATGAAGTTTTGAATAATACTACAAAAATTTGAGGACAAGTGAATATTTCTCATGCACAAGATTTTATTTTGATTCAAAGGATATAGTTAATTAAAGATTTCAAATGCTCCATATTTAATATTTTATATTTGAAAAATATAAAATCCAAATAGACAAAATCTTTTAATTAGAACACAATTTTATAAAATACAAAATCTAATTTCTAATAAAATGATAAATTATTTATTAAAAAAAAAATAGAATGCGGGCAAATCGGCAGTCCATTAGCCCGTGAGCCAAAATGACCCTTGCTCATTAGCCCACATGTCAAATTGATCCAAGCGCATTAGGCCCACAAGCTATATTAGTTGGGCTAAATAAACACGAATTTTCTTAGACCTATAATTTTATCGCCTAATACATATTTACTTTCAGGTTGGTTGGCCAGTTCATCGATTTGGGTTCAAATTACGGCTTTGCTCACTTGTCAACACGTCCACACGTGTATTAATGAGTCCTAACATAATTTAAAAAATATGTCTTGGAACTTTCAAGATTTTTTTTGAAACAAGAAGATTTTTATTTTAAACTTACTATAACTGATTAAAACCTCTGATAGTATATCTTACTAGTCCTAATAAACTCTCAAACTTCAAAAATTTATGTTATTAAATCTCCATTGATTCCTTGAATATATTTGCTAGTTCTTCTACTAAACTCTTAAAACATTAAACTTTTGGTCAAAATATTAAATCTCTGAATTTGGTTACTGTTGTAAGTTGTGTTGCGTGGAAAATATGATGTGGTGTCGTGTGTGACGACTTAACAAACAAAATAGATTATGTGTCGAACATAGAAAGTGTGTGACGAGCACGATGTGTGTGTGGCGAGCACAAGTGTAAAGTAAAGTGACAACAAGAATTTGGTGACCCAGTTAGTCAGGAATGACTACGTCTGGGGGCGTACTAAGCCAGGGTTGTAATATTAGTGATTTGGGGGTGCGTCAAGCACGATGTGCTTGTGACGAGCATAGTGTATATGTGGGATTGAGAGCTGGTACAAGAGCTATCTTAGGAAAATTTCCGAACCTCTATTTTTGACCTTTGAGGGTCTATTTATAGAAGATTTGGCTAGCATGAGCTGCCTTGGCAAGCTTGTGCTGGCCTGGAAAGCATGAGTTGGCGATTCCTCATCATGCAAGAGTACACGCAGTGTTGCCACGTTTCCTACCGGGGATCCCTGGTTGACGTCTGTCTTTGCTTGCTTGGGAAGGCTTTGACTTGTCGCCCAGGTGGTCTTGCTCAGCAGGTGGCTTGGTCTTGTGTTCGCCGGGATGGTGGGCATGAGTGTTCTCTGTTGATCTGTTAGTCTAGAAGACGCGGGCGCAGATCTTTCCTTCTCTGTTAAATTCGAAGGCGATCGTGATGTCTTCCCTTCTTCGTTTCGCTTTCGAAGGCATTTTGCGTGTCTTTTTCCTCTCTGCTCGCTCGCCTGGGCGCGCACGCGTCTTTTTTCCTCTCTCGTTGTCGGGCGCTTCTTCGCCACTTTTGTGTTCCCTTGGTGAGTAAACCGCCGAATTGCATGGCGAGCATATTTAATGTGGTGCAATGGCCTCCCGGTGTCCTCTCGGTCGTTCGAAAGCCGAGAGCCTCGGGCGCACCTGGTGAGCGAGCGTGATATTTGTCCAAATTGTTGTGTACCGTGTCACTGGTCGGCTTCTTATTTTGATTTATTGGTCCATGTGTTCGTCCACATGTGTCCGTCCAAACTGGTGTGGCCCGTGTTCGTCCACCTGTGTATTTGGTGGACACGTGGTAGATGGTCTTTGGCCGGTAGCTAATCGGTTAAAATAATACCCCCCAATGTCGGGCTTTGGCTTTGCTCAGAGTTTGACCTTGATTCATGTCTTGATAATATTTCATCCTTCGCTGCAGCTGTGGTCATAATGTTTGCCCGCGAGCCTGCTCGGATGTCTTATAAGGTCTTGATAGTTCAGAATGAGCCCCTGTGTTGAGGATCTTTCCTACGCTCATTGTCATTTTTTATGTGTTCGTACTCCGAGGTTGCGAGCCCCCTTGTATGAGTCTTTTTTGTGCTCATCGACGACCACTTCTGGCGAGCACGTGGCAACGCCAATGAAGGCGGGCAATCTTATCGCCGAGAAGACAGAGAATACTTCACTAAATCGGTGGAATGAACATCGCTGAGGCAGTGGGGTGCCAAAGCCGAAGAGGAGGGCTGGTCGACGCCAATGAAGGCAGACAAAGTCATCGCCGAAAAGGCGTAAAGCCGATGCCGAAGAGGATGGCTGGTTGACGCTAATGAAGGTGGTCAAAGTCATCGCCGAGAAGGCGGAAGCCGACGCCGAAGAGGCGGGCTGGTCCACGGCAATGAAAGCGGACGGAGTCATCGCTGAAAAGGCGGAAAACCAATGCCGAAGAGGCGGGCTGGTCGAAGCCAATGAAGGCGGACAAAGTCATTGCCGAGAAGGCGGAAAACCGATGCCGAAGAGGCAGGCTGGTCGACGCCAATGAAGGTGGACAAAGTCATCGCCGAGAAGGTGGAAAGTCAATGCCGAAGAGGTGGGCTGATCGACGCCAATAAAGGCGTACAAAGTCATCGCCGAGAAGGTGAAAAGTCGACGTCGAAGAGGCGGGCTGGTCGGCACCAATGAAGATGGACAAAGTCATCGCTGAGAAGGTGGAAAGTCGACACCGAAGAGGCGGGCTGGTCGACGCCTATAAAGGCAGACAAAGTCATCGCCGAAAAGGCGAAAAGCCGACGCCGAAGAGGTGGGCTGGTCGGCACCAATGAAGGCGGAAAAAGTCATCGCCGAGAAGGCGGAAAGCCGATGCTGAAGAGGCAGACTGGTCGACGCCAATAAAGGCGGACAAAGTCATCGCCGAAAAAGCGGAAAGCCGACGCCGAAGATGTGGGCTGGTCGGCACCAATGAAGGCCATCATGGGGGTGACCATGCAAGCAACCCCCCGCTCTGTCGGCCTCAGAGGAACAACCCCCTTGTGTCGGCTGAAAAAATGACTATAAAGCAAGTAGTGTTGAGAGCTTACTTGATAATGGTCGTGTTCGTTCGAACTGGGGTGGCCCGCACTCTTCCGAACTGGGGAGTTTTGTGCTCGTCCGAACTTGGGTGGCCCGTGCTCGTCCGAACTGGGGAGGGCTGTGCTCGTCCGAACCAGCATGGCCCCTGGTCGCCATCTCCCGTCTGTCGATCTCCAGGAAATCTGCCTTGATTTCTTATGTTTGCCAGAGGGAGTTGAGGTGGTTAACCCCCCATCTGATGATGAGAGCGCGGCCATGGGTGAGCACGAGGGTGATACGGCGGCTGGAGGCGAGCACAATGGTTCTAGGGTGCTCAGCAGACTACTACCCCCGACCTCGATAGTTACCCAGATTTTCAATCTTGCTTTAGACTGGTGATTGAACCTTTTTGTTCGCCCACATTGGTCTTTTTATATTCGGCTTGACGAAACTTCTTGATGCTAAGCTCTTTGACACTTGGCTTAGATGGCTTCTTCGTAACCTGGTCGAACTTAATTTTTCAAGTGTTCGTGTTTTTCTTGCACTTTTTGTGATCGTCTTATTGTGTTGCGACCCTGTAGGCTGTCTTATTTAGTTGCAACATTTGCTCGTCGTGATCGTCTTATTTTGTTGCGATCACTATTCTTTTTTGGTCGTCTTATTTCGGTGCGACCATGTTGCACTACTTGTCCGTCTTATCTTTTTGCGGACTTGGTGAGCGTCTTATCTTTTGTCAAGCAAAACACAAACTCGGCTTGTTCGACCACGTTTGTGATAGTCTTATTTCGGTGCGACCACTCTTAACCTTACACTACCATAAGTAAAAAACATCACACAGGATGTTCTAACTATTACATTTGTTTACAACTTGAAAACAATAAAAACCTAGCTATTACAAGTTTTAACTTTTACAAGGGGAAAACTGAAGGACGACGAACATACAACCCTCCGAGGTCGAACTTGATTTACACAGTTTATGACGAGCAACAACGACCTAGTCCACCTGCAGGTGTGTGCTCGCCGCTCAATCCCCCAAGGTGGAGATGATTGATTATCCATCATAGGCGTATTCTTTTCTGATCGCCCTTCTGTTCGTCTGGGGTTGTTCGTTTCGCCGGGGGCTCAATGAATTCTCTCAATTTGTTCTCCTTATATAATTCCCATAACTGGGTGAGCAAATCGCGGCACTCATTGGTGTTGTGCCCGATGTATTTGTGGTACGAACAGAACTTTGAGGCATTGAGCTGGTCACAATCCTTGGTTATTCGTCGGGGCTTTAGCAACATGCCCCGATATTTGATTTGACTGTACACCATCTCAGGTGAGACGACGAGCACATCTTGGAGTGCGTGTGCATTGGTTTCTTCGTCGAAAGGCTTGAAGGAGCCCGGGGCCTGTACCCCCGTTCATTGGTTAGTTTTTTGTTGGCGACCACCTTCCTGGTCGCCTCTTCCTGCCCAGCCCGAGATTGGGCGAGCACCTCCTGCATGTTGATTATTTTTGCAGCCCGCTCGCGGAACTCGGCAAACGTGTTCGGTCAATCTTGGTGCATGGCCTTCCATATGTCTGTATTAAGGGTGAGGCCCCCAACCACCATGAGGATCTTGACATCCTCTTCCATGGGGGCCCTGTCGTATAGACACTTATCGAACCTCTCCACGTATGCTCGGTCCGACTAGTCTTTCATCTATGAAAAGTGTGCTAGCCGCTGCTTTGGGGCCTGGCGAGCACACATTGATGAGAAGTGAGACAAGAATTTTTGCCCCAACTGTGTGAAGGACGCGATTGATGCGGCAGGCAGGGTCGAGAACCACCTGTGTGCCCGATCGCCCAACGTCATGGGGAAAGACTGACACTGAGTTGCATCGGTGGCACCCATGGCGATCATAAAATTCAAATATTTGCTCAGATGGACACGTGGGTCGGATTCTGCGTCGAACATAGGGATGGGTGGACGTTTTTTCACCACCTTTTCATGTATTTCGGCGGACATGATCGCCAGTGATAATGGTGAGCACGACATAGTGCTTGCTCGCGGCAACCTTTAGTAGCGGCCAGGTCGGCCTGCAGGCTCTCGATCGCCTTCTGCATCTCTGCAAACTTCGCGGAGTCGACGGACCCAGAATGGGGCGGGGTCCCACCATGAGGACTCTGGTGGTCATGCTCATGATGGGGTAGTCCTCCTTTCTTTGTTCGCCCCTGGTCTCCCAGGCGATGGAGGATGGATATTTTCGTCCCCACCGACTTTTCCAGCTCTTGTTGTTTTTCTTGTTGCAGGCGAACATGATGAGCCGAATGGGCTTGCGTGTTTGCCCGTTGTTCCCTCCCAGGGTTCTGGCATCTCTGATCCCTGAGACGATCCTTCACAGAGAGTTTTAGGCGTCCAAACACCGATTGTCTGGACCCTTGTGGTTGTTCGCCATTCGACAAATCCTCTGCCACTTTGTCGGTTCGTTTGTCGGCCGAGGTTCTTCTTTTGACCTGCTCGCTACCAAGTGTACGCGAGCGTCGATCATCATCTTCTGGGCCTTTTTGTCGGGCCAACTACTTTTCAGCCCGTTGTTTTTGAGCTTGCAGCAGATGGGTGAGGGCCCTTGCTGTGGCCGTGGGGTCACCTGCTAAATCCTCCATATTTAGGTTCTCCAGGGGTTGGATTTCATGAGGTTGGTGTTGAGCCTCCTCTTGGACGGGAAACCGACTTGGCCCCGATTTTTGGGTTTGGGTGTTTCTTGATTGAGGCATTATATTTCTTTTTTCTGCCTGGTATTTTGGAAAGTGTTTGGATTGGTTCGAACCCTCCTTCTAGCGCCAATTGTTGTAAGTCGTGTTGCGTGGAAAATATGATGTGGCGTCGTGTGTGAGGACTTAACAAACAAAATAGATTATGTGTCGAATACAGAAAGTGCGTGGCGAGCACGATGTATGTGTGGCGAGCACAAGTGTAAAGTAAAGTGACAACAAGAATTTGGTGATCCAGTTCGTCATGAATGACTACGTCTGGGGGCGTACCAAGCCAAGGTTGTAATATTAGTGATTTGGGGGTGCGTCGAGCACGATGTGCTTGTAACGAGCACAATGTATATGTGGGATGAAGAGCTGGTACAAGAGTTATCTTAGGAAAATTTGTGAACCTCTATTTCTGACCTTTGAGGGTCTATTTATAGAAGATTTGGCTAGCATGAGCTGCCTTGGCAAGCTTGTGCTGGCCTGGAAAGCACGAGTTGGCGATTCCTCGTCATGCATGAGTACATGCAGTGTTGCCACGTTTCCCACCGCGCATCCCTGGTTGACGTCTGTCTTTGCTTGCTTGTGAAGGCTTTGACTTGTCGCCCAGGTGGTCTTGCTCAGCAGGTGGCTTGGTCTTGTGTTCGCCGGGATGGTGGGCATGAGTGTTCTCTGTTGATCTGTTCGTCTGGAAGACGCGGACGCAGATCTTTCCTTCTCTGTTCGTCTGGAAGGCGCGTCGCATGTCTTCCCCTCTCTGTTCGTCTGGAAGGCACGTTTGCAGGTTTTCCCCTCTCTATTCGTCTAGAAGGCACGTCTGCAGGTCTTCCCCTCTCTGTTCCTTCTGCTCGGCCACTTCTTGTGTTCGCCCGGCTTGGTGAGTAACCATCGAATTGCATGGCGAGCATATTTAATGTGGTGCGGCGGCCTCTGGCGTCCTCTGGTCGACTGAGCTGTCGAGCTCCTGGCGAGCACAGGTGAGCGAGCAGGATGTTTGTCCAGTTGTTGTGTACTTGTCTGTTGGGTCAGCGAGCACCTTTGATTTATTAGTCCATGTGTTCGTCCACATGTGTCCGTACAAATTGGCGTGGCCCGTGTTCGTCCACCTGTTTATTTGGTGGACACGTGGCAGATGGTCTTTGACCGGTAGCTAATCGATTACAACAGTTACTATTAAATTTTATTTAATAATTTAAAAAATTAACAAATATATCATCCAACAAAAAATATTTTATGTCTTATTGATGAGTAGCTAGGCCGGTTGTACACTTTTAACATCTGTTGGTCCTTCAATGTCAGTCATATCTTTTAAACATGACATAATATCTTTCGATGAATGTATGATTAGGGACGGTCCAGTAACGTACACTTTGAACTTCATTTCAGTTTCACACCATATTATTTACCGAAATTTTAGTATATACCAAATTCACAAAATGAAAGCGTTTTATGAATATCAGTGGTATATAATTTTAGATACTATCATAGCACACCAACATAAGTACATAAACAAGCTCAATATAGGGCATTAACCTTAGCATTATTAGCATGCAGTGCAAATTAGAGAACGAGGAAACGAACGTCAAACCAGAACCTAGTCCATCAACACTAATTAACCCAAGAAAAAGATAAAAAACATTTGACATGAAAAATCACACAATCCTTTCCAGAAGATAAACAACTTCCACCATCACTGACCAGTCCTTATTCCTGCAAAAGAAGGCCGATATTTAGAGCTCTATACATGATGATGGTAATAGAAATATATCTTCAGTTAGTGTCACGACTCATGAGAAACCGAATAGGAAAGAGATAGACATAAGTTTACAGGATTGAAAGTTGACCTATGCCTAGTAAATAAATCACATGATCCACTTTATGATGCGCCAAGTTTGACTATCATACCAGGCAACAGTCTTTACAAAAACGACTTATGGGCAGTGACCTCTCCAGAATAGATTCTCCTAAGTTTTCCAGGTGCAGGGAACTAGACTCGATAAAAACGGAGCATACGTAGCATTAGCAATGTGGAAGGGTTTCTATACTCTCTAACCTTACAACATCAAATGGTTTTTTCTGTTTGTGTAGATGGAACAAGGTGAAAGGATATGAGGGGGCGCTTGGATCAAATTCTTCAATGAGAATGATAATGTAAATTATCGAATAGTGAATTACAATGAGAATGGTGATTACATTGTTTGTGTATTGCACTGATTTTTGAATAAGTTGAGACAAAAACCGATTGTTGGTAGAGGAATAGTGAAATGATTGAGGAGAAATGATTATAGGGGAGAAGGTATTTAACCAAAAGGTGTATTGAGTAACTTATTTTAAGTCTGTACTTCGTATATATGAACATGAAGAGAGTGAATTGATCATCTTTTATTCTTATTATTACCACAATTATTCTATATTCATTTCAACTACCATTCTCGTTGAAGAATTATGAAACAAGCGCCCCCTGATTTCACTATCATGCTTAAGTTTTCCAAAATACGGGTAGAAATCTCTCACAAACATGATATATCTGGAATATGAAAAAAACGTCCTAAAAAAATATCGTGCAAGTTCATGTAACCTGCAGGACATTAGGATATCGCTGATTACAAATGGAAACAAAATGAGTAGTGAAATGATATGGATTTAGGGACATGATCACTTTATGACTTATCTTGAAGCTGAAATCAACATTCTTTAGTTTCAGTATTTCGTTTTTGTTTTTCTTAGAACTTATCTTACATCCTGACCACCCATTAAAGCCTAGAACTAATAAAAGATGGAAGCAAAAAATTATTAGCACAGTATGGTTAAAATACCTCATCGTCATCATCTCCTCCATCTTCCTTCTTCTTTTTAAGCTGAGTCGTACCACCCTCCTTGGTGATCGGTAGCTTCATTGCCCCAAATGGTGTGTCCACATCAATATTTCCTTTAATAGAGTACCCCGTTCCTTTTCCTCGTATCATATCCCAAACTGCAGAACCACAGTCCTTTGGCCTAAAAGTGATGGGAACATCAACGTAGCTGATTCCATTCTTTTCAAGGTTAGCAGATTTCTTGAGGTCAGCACAACCGATGCTGACATCACATAACCAAATCTCAAAGTCTATATCATTAAGCCCCAAGTCAAAGTCATTCTTATTTTCCAACTTCAGATGAAGAGTGGCAACAGTTTCTTCAAAAGAAAACTTGTCGAAATGAATCTTATCAACATCAATATTTGGCTTGTAAGGTATGGGGATCTTACCAGTCTTCTCAAGAGGCAAAGTAAGCCGACCAAAAACGGGCACATCAACTATAAGGTCAACCTTAACTCGATAAGGGATAATGCTCCCAGGTTGTAAATCATCGTACGTGCTCTTGATATCATCGTATATCAGACAAACTGGTATCTTAACAGTCTCTGAACCATGTGCATGTATTGTCCCAGCATCAGGAATCAATCCCGAAACTAGTTTCCTCCCATCACTCTCAATTAAATAGTTTATGTCGATGAGAGGGATTGGAACGGGATTAGGGTTCTTCACGAGGACATCCACAACTAATTCTGCCTTCTCTAGATTGATGTGGGGAATGTGAATTCCAGTAACATCTGCTGTTGGCTTCCCGAATCCTACCGTTTCCTCGATTTTCTCACCGATGTCCTGAATGAAATCCTTAACCTTGTCAAGAAAGCCACCCTTCTCTTCGTCTTTCTTTTCGTCTTTCTCCCCTCTGTCCTTCACTTCCCTTTCGTTATCATAAGATGCCATATCTGTGCAACAGGTTCAAAATCAGATCATAACAATTAATCCTTCCAATTTACAGATTATAAGCAATGAAAAAGGAGAATTCAGAGAACTGACTTAGATGCATCAATGTATTTCTGGACATCTTACCTCTTAGTTTCAATTATGTGTTAACTTTATACAAGGATAACCCCAATCTAGAGAACTAATGACAGATCAAACTGCTAAACTCATTAATACTCTGATTCAAAATGTCAGAATTTCAAACCCAAAATGCAGCTCATATAATCTTCAAGTAAAGATGCACATAATTTAGCCTAACCTAGCCTCTCTATTTCAGAAAGTCAAAGTAAAACCTCATATTCAAGATGCAGAATATTCTGATTCACAATGCCAGAATTTCAAACCAGAATACACTCTTCAAGTCAAGATGTATACAATTTAGCCTAACCTAGCCGCTTTATTTCAGAAAGTCAATGTAAAACCTCATATTCAAGATGCAGAATATTCTGATTCACAATGTCAGAGTTCCAAACCCAAAAAGTGCAGTTCATATATACTCTTCAAATCAAGATGTATACAACATAGCCTAACTTCATTTTTTTTTAGAAAGTCAATGTAAAACCACATAATCAAGATGCAAAATATTAGGATCGTCATAAAAGGGTACTAAAGTCATCAGTAGACCATAGATGATAGATCATATCTTTCTCCATATCCATTCCTTTTATGAGTTTACGATCCCAACCTAGATCCTCACATTCATTTATTATACGCATAACAAGATCGCAAAACACAGATCTAAAACCACAATTCAGGATCCGAGAATGTGAAATTTTGCTCATGAATGAGTTCTGTTTCTCTATCCCTAACCAGAAAATCAAAACAAAAGGCGAACCCAACATTACCGAGTGATGAATCTGAAGTCATCATCAGCAAATGGATAAAAAATAATCAAATAAATCTACAATTATGGTAACGACGATCACCATTCTCGATCGGGATAACAAGATCATCAACAAAAAAAAAAATACAGAAAAAGAAGCAGCAGTGAGTTAAATTTACCTGAGTATCGAAAACCAGTGAAATCAGCAGAAAAGGTTATGATTGTTTTTCAAGCACTGTGATAGTTACAAAATGGTCCGACTATAAATAATATTCTCTCCATCCAACTTGTTTTCCTGTTTTGGGTGTACAATACTTGTTTTTCTATTTTCTTAAATAGAAATTTTTAATTTATCACTTTATCACATAAAATACTAATAAATAATTTTTTTTAGATAAAAATTTATATGCAATATTGCATACAAGTAATATATATAGTTATGTCTTTTTTTTCTCGTGGACAGGGGAATGAATTTTAGGGCAGATTGTTGGTGGGTCAATGGGCTTCTACATCTTCTTTTCACCTCGCACGCGCAGCCGACGCGGTCGATTTCATCTTCTTCCTCTTCTCTTCTGGCGAATCTCATGGGCTTTCTTCTTCCTCGTTCGTGCCCTAATTTTCTTTTTTCGCTCCGATTATTGGATGAAACCAGGTCATTCAATTTGGATTTCGATGTGGATTCTATAAGAAGAAGAGAGAATATGTGTGTGATGTTTGAATTACCCCTCAACACAAAGTGTGTGATGAAATTTAGATCCTTCTGCACTTTTTTTTCATTTGCTCAGAATCTGTAATTTTGATTTGAAGTTTTTTTTTTTTCGCGTTTATCTTTGGTTTTTGTTCATGTAGTAACACTATTTTTCTCATATGGTAACACTCTTTTTGTTCATGTAGTAACACATCAAATTGTTCTTTAAATCTGTAATTCTGAACTGTGATTTTTTTTCGCGCTTGTACTGATTTTGTACATGTGGTAACACGTAATATAATAATGTAGTAACACGTATATATAGATGTAGTAACACACAAAAAATTGAGAAAAAAAAATTAAAAAAATTATAAATCTGTAATTTTGGACTGAAGATTTTTTTTCGCGTTTGTACTGGTTTTTGTTCATGTAGTAACACTTTTTTTCTCATATGGTAACACTCTTTTTGTTCATGTAGTAACACATCAAATTGTTCTTTAAATCTGTAATTCTGGATTGTGATTTCTTTTCGCACTTGTAGTGATTTTGTTCATGTGGTAACACGTAAAATAATAATGTAGTAACAATTATACATAGATGTAGTAACACACAAAAATTTGAGAAAAATAGTAACACTTATACATAGATGTAGTAACACATAAAAATTTGAGAAAAAAAAAATTTAAAAAATTATGTGTACTATGGGAATCAAACCTGCAACCAAATTTATTAAAGAACAAACCCCGAACCACTTTACAATACATATTTGATAAAAATATCCTTCTATAAATACATATCGTCCTTCGCCTTGAACCCTGAACCCACCGTCTCCGCCCCGCCTTACCACGCGCGCCCGCCCGCCCAGACCAGACCAGGCGCCTGGACCCATGAATTTTAAGCAATTTTTACCTTATTTATGTTGTATTGCACATAACACTAGTGTACAATATTTCACACAAGACTTTTTTTTTTTTAATCCCAACTACTCATCACTTTATCATATAAAATATTAATAAACAACTATTTATACTTAACACTTTATCACTTTTTTTCTTAAAACTCGAGCACACAAAAAAATAACTATGTGACGGAGGGAGTATTAACTAGAAAAAAATAAATCATTTAAATGTTGGAGTTGATTGATGCGAAGATTAGGATTATGTGTTGTTTTTTCTATAAAAAATAGAAGAAATGAAACGCGTAGTTTGCCGACAAGACAATGTCAACCTCATAAAATTGTCCATAAATAAATCATAGCAGATTAGCAGTATGTATATATGTTTTTCCATTTTTCAGGAAATATGACATTTGGAAATTTATTTTAAAAAAATAATTTGCTAGGCTAATGACGATAGAATCAGCCAATTATCTTTCTCTTCCATAAACAAATGCCACATAAGTCTACAATAAATGAAGCAATAATAATTTGTCATCATCAACGATTAAAAAGTCCAAGTAATCAACAAAATTCCACCCTTTTGTTTAATCTTTAACGAAATTCCTCCCATTTGTTTATTCGTTAATTGGGGATACTCAACCATAACCATCAATACTTAGGTGATTTTAAATTATAAATATTTTAAAAATGAAAGAAAACACAAACGCTGAAATGATGTAATAGATGATAGATCTATTGTGTTAGACCATATTAAATGTGTGTTTGCAATCACTACTCAATAGTGAAAAACACTTTTAAAATTTAAAAATTGTGAGGATATAATTTTGAAAATAAGTGTTTTCAAATTTCTCAATAAAATTTGCAAATACCTTTTAATTTGTTAGAGCTTATAAATTTATAATAAAAATGTATTAGAAGAATTGTGATTCACTTAAAGTAACACAAAAGTTTGTGAAGAGTGAAGTACTAGAAGATGAGTAAGTGATAAAATCTATCAACGGGATCAAATTTAGTACACGAAAATTGATCCACTGTCTCTCCCCTTTTTCGTTCCGCGTTTCCTTTAACGATTGGAATTGTGTGTGTATGTTTTAGTTGCACGACTCGGATTAGAGTATGCATTTTACTCTACACAAAAACTTGTATGCAATATGACTCATAAGAGAGTAGTGTAGTAAAGTGCTCCTTATCCAATTCCTTACATGAATTGTCGGAGCGTAGGCTGGAGCACCCCGACAGGGGAGGGGGTCAAACCAGTCAGCTATGCCTGGCCCACGCTGCATGCACTCGGCTTAGTTCCTACGAAACATGAGCGGTGAACAAGAATAGCGTCCGTACCGCTCCTCGTGGAGTAGATCCCGCATTCAACCAAGTCTTTGACCAGGGAACGGGAGAATTCCCATTTACCGCCCGAAGAAGCAACCCGCATGAAGCGGTGGGGAACCGGGAATCTTTATCAAATTAAATATACGTGGCTGGGGGTAACAATTACTCCCCTTCCATTACATACAAGTGATATGCGCAATTAGCCCAAATAGAAAATATATTTATTTTTCGCGGGTCAGGCCCAAAGCCATTTCAGATCTGACGCTGCCTATTTTCTTCTTCCTCGCGATTCTAGGGTTCTTCTTCCTCGCGTTCTTCTTCATCGCGATTCCAGATTTTACTGTGGTGCGGTTTTTTCTTCTCTTATTTTGTTCTTCTTTTTCTTTTCTTTTTCTTCTTTATTCAAATTCTTCTCCCATTTTTTCAGTTTTCTCATCCTGACAAATTTGCAGGTCCTTCCGTTCGTTTTTCTCTTGTTTTTCTGGCGCAATTTTTTGGATGTACGCACACTCTTTTTCATTTATTTTTCGTAAATGTGTAATTTTGGATTTGAAAGATTTTTTTTTCGCGTTTGTACTGATTTTTGTTCATGCAATAACACTATTTTGCTCATAGAGTAACAATATTTTGTTCATGTAGTAACACATCAAGTTGTTCTTTAAATCTATAATTTTGGATTGCGAATTTTTTTTTTTGCGCTTGTACTGGTTTTGTTCATGTGGTAACACTATTTTGTCCATAGAGTAACACTCTTTTGTTCATGTAGTAACACACAAAAATAACTTGAAAAAAAAAATTTGGACTGAGGATTTTTTTTTCGCGCTTGTACTGATTTTTGTTCATATAGTAACATTCTTTTGCTCATAGGGTAACACTCTTTTGTTCATGTAGTAACACATCAAGTTGTTCTTTAAATCTGCAATTTTGAACTGAGGATTTCTTTTCGCGCTTGTACTGGTTTTGTTCATGTAGTAACACGTTTTTCTTCATAACGTAATATTTTTTGTTCATGTAGTAACACACAAAAATAATTTGAAAAAAAAAATATATTATGTGCTCAATAACAACCTGCGACCAAATACACTAAAAATAGACCATAACCGTTAAGCTACAATAAATTTTGATAAAAATATCCTTGCATGAAATGTAATACTTAAATAGCCAAGTGACCTGCCTGACCCGCCCGCCCTGCCCGCGCCGCCCGATTCGCCCCGCCATTGACCCGCAAACTTTAGTCTTTTTTGCCTTAATTGTGTGATATTGCACATAACACTAGTGTGCAATATTTCACACAAGACCTACTCTTTACTCTATCAATATACTTTCATCTCACTTTCATAAAAATGAGTAATTATCTAATTATATAATTATTATGTATAAGGTATATATGGTCAATTTAGTCCCTTATTTACTAAAGGAATCACCCTCTATTCACACAATCTCTTATTTTAAAATACTCTCATTATATTCCCGTCAACAAAAAATAAAATACTCTCATTATATTAATTTGAATTATTTATGATATTAGACCTCATTTATATTTCAAAAAGTATAATTTTAAATTATAAATTAGTTTAAATATAATATATTTTTCATAGTATTGTTAAATTATTTAATCAACACGTTATAGAATTAGAAACACAACACGCTATAATATTATTATATAATAATTAAACTAAACTAATCAAATTAAATAAAAATAAAAAATATTTAACCTAATAATATATACTTTTTTCAACCCGCATAGACAAAGTCTCATATGCACTTGGTGTACAGACTCTAAATTCTTACACTCATTTTGACCCTGCCCATTTTTTTATTGTTGATTCTCCTTTTCACTAATGACAAAGTCTCATTTTCTTAATGGGTCACTCCTATACCCGAGTGCACGGTGCACTTGGTGCACAGGAGACCCACTCACCCGCATAATTTGGTGGGTTTAATTCTATTTTCTTTTAAAAGAAAGAAATACAAAAGGGTAATTATACATAAGATATAAATTTAATGCTTTAAAAAAAAAAAGAATATTATAAATTTAGTCAATTTAAAAGGAAACTATTGGTTTGAAGCGGTAACGTTAAACAAGAAAAGCCCTATTGGCCCAACAGCTATACAAAGCCCATTCATTAGTATTCAAAAAATTACAAAGACCTTCCCCCGTAACGCATTCTAGAGCCGGCGAGATTAGAATCTGCCGAAAATGGTGAACTACAGGTACGCCTAATTTTACGTGCGTGTGTGTGTTTTGCATTTCTCGTTTCTCTAGTTGTTTGGTTTATATTGTTAATACGTCGAAGTCCAATGTAACTGTTAGATTGATTATCTGATGGTGTAGTGTTGTACTTTGTGCAGTTCCATCAGTACTCTGCCGATGGAACGGAGGAGCACCCGAAGATTTATCACATGAAGCTTTGGTCCACCAATGAGGTCCACGTCAAGTCCAAATTCTGGTATTAATTTTTATAAAAAAAGAGTAATTTGAATGAACAATTTGGTTTCGTATGTTTGAAATATGCTGTTCATCAGTTTATTTCCTTTGATATATCCCATGAATGAGCGTGTTAAGTATCATTTTGTTATTTTTCACCATAAAAATGTATCAGTTAGATCTGCTTATAGCTTGTTTGTGTTGTGCATTTGCACTTGCATAAATAAAATAATTGATGTTATGTTGGTAATCCTGTTATTGTAAGTTCCATCTAATATTTAATTAGGAATAACTTGATTGCTTTGCCACAGATAGATCCTCCTTAGTTCTGGTGATGCCATTTGTGATGCATATGGATCATAGTTGTTAAAGGCACACCTGAGGCTATAGACTATGCGCCTCAGTACACCTCGGTGAGCCTCTTCTGTTTTTCAGATCTTCTTCTCCCCAGATGTGGTTTGTGTACAAATTTTGAAATACAAAACCTTTTTTGACAAAAAAAATAACTTGAATGGAAAATAAGATGAACCACAAACACGATAACTGTGTTGAATTTATGCCTAGAGTCTAATAAATAATTTGGTCAAGACAAAAGGGAATTGAGAAACATCAATGCTGCCCCTATATGCTAGGTCCTTCCCCTTTTTTTCTTAGTAAATCTTATCTTTGCTGCTATGGTTTTATTTATGATGAGAATGAGAACTAGACTATTGATTAATTGCTGCCTTTGCTACATTTGATGTTTTTTTTTTTTTTTTTTGTGTTAATGGAGTGTAACCTCACAACTTTAGTGTTTATTTCATGTTTGTGTATTGGTCTAATGTTCATTAGTTGACTTTAGGTTATTATTATGTGATTTGTGTGGTACTAAACTTCATTTTGTAGGACAATATGTGTCAAATATGTTATATTAATAGTATTTGATGTTAAGTTAAAAGGGACAAATGGCTTAGGCGTGCGCCTTACGCGCTAGGACTCTTTGCACCCTTAACAACTATGCATGTGGATGTTCAAAAGGACTCATACCCTGAGGTTCAATTTCTCATGAGTTAAAAAACGACTAAGCATTGCTTTTGGCACAGAGATTAAGGAATATAATATTTAAATGTGTACTGGGTAGTTGAAATGTAGTAATGTATTAAAAATGCCCCTAAAAATGGAGTGTGCTTTGATTAATTGAGTGACAATTGTTGTAATAAAATTCAACTTTATCAGTAATTGTAAAAGGGTGTGGGGACACATCTACCAGTTAAGGAAATGGGAACATTTGCTTGAGAGTTGAGACGGATCAAAATGGAAAAATGAGAACCTTAGGGTGGGCACAGAGAGAGTATGATTTATGTGCATTTTGAAAATCTCCTGCTCAACATTCTAGCTTTCTGTTGTCTTTGGGAACTTTGTGATCCGTGTATGCTAATGCATTAACTTTAGGGGCTGACTAATAGAACATGGATAGGATATCTTTTGTTTTTATATGCCTCAAACTATATATATAGGTAGAAAGAAGTGTCCAATGGGTGAAGAATCTTGAAAAGAGAGTATGTGGCTTTCAAACTTCTAGAAAACTTTAAATCCCAAAAGGGATGGGTGTGTGTATGCGCATGAACACATGCATGGATACTGCTCTTTCTTTTTACAAGATTGAATTCCCGTTTATTTTTTATCTCTTATTGTTTCCCTTTCATTTTCTGAATATCCTAGACTTGACTACAGTCCTGTACAGTTAATTCTTTTTCCTAGCTTCTGAGAGTATAGTCTCTTCATTGAGTTTCACTCATGTCAATTATTACACTACAATGCAATTAATTAGGGAAAACAATGTTATCTCTAATCTAATGTAGATCTAACAGTGGAGCTCGATCGAATGAATCAATGATTACATACTAATGGTGAAGCTTAAGAAAGTGAAGAAAAGCAATGGTCAAGTTCTTTCCATCAATGAGGTACATTGTCCGAAACCCTTTGTATTTGTATAATAATGATACATTTAACATGATTTTTTCTTATAAATGGAGTTATAAAAGCAAAACATGTTACACAAAGCATATAATGGATATTGCACTATGATACTGATATTTTGGGTGTATCTCCATGCTAGTAGTAAACCTTTGTGCCGTAGACAAAAACTAGAGTTACATAATGATATTTATGTACATTTGTTGTCTTCTAGGATGGAGATTCAATTAGTTTTTATATTTTTTATACATGAATGCAGTTAAGCTCTTAACTTTTATGATAATTCATGTATAATTTTAATGTTTTCTCACAGATATTTGAGAAGAATCCGACCACGATAAAAAAAACTATGGTATTTGACTGAGGTGCCAAAGTAGAACTGATTATCATAACATGTACAAGGAGTATCGTGATACAACCTTGAATGGTGTCGTTGAGCATATGTACACTAAGATGGCTTCTCGTCACAGGGCGCGTCATCATTGCATCCAAATTATCAAAACAACCATTATCCCAGCTAAGCTTTGCAAGAGGGAGGGCACAAAGCAATTCAATGACTCCTAGCATCCAGACCTAACTTGTTCATGTAATTTTGCTGGACGTGGAGCTATTATCTTTAAGAGAATTCATTTTATTGAATTCATCTTTAACAATTTTTATCATTATTGTTTTGTTCGATTTTCACCATCATAGGTTTTTGGTCAACTATCAATGATTTAAGAGTTGAGTTTTTTTTTTCCAAGATGGAAATTGTTTTAAAATATTTTATCTGATATTGTTGCTCAAATTCCTTTTGTTTTATTTTAAACACATTCCTTAACACTTGTAACACTATTATTCCTTGCCCATCCTTTAGTTCACATGCAAAATATTAATACAACCTAATCTTTCAATGCAATTATACATTTTTATTTACTTATATGTATAAAAGTAGTTGATAATTTTTTTTGTCTCTGACTTTTACAAGTTATAGGAAAATGTTATTCCTCTTCCAACTTTAGCAGCAATTTTACTAGTTCTAACCCATGTTCTCTCTTAAGCATGGTTGCAGAACTCGGTCTAGCGGCTGCCTTGATTTTGTCAAAATCGGCGAGAAAAATCGTTTTGGCTGCTAGGCGGTGCCTAGGCGAACCTAGGCGGATTTAGGCGGCCGCCTAGGCGGATTTAGGCGGATTTAGGCGGATTTATGTTAATTTATTTTGCAATTTTAAAAAAAATGGGACCAGGTGGTCTAGGCGCTAGATGGCCACAATCCGTCCGCCTACCGATTTCCGACTTCTGCACCCTTGCTCTTAAGAGAGAATGGGGTAGGGATGGTTGGCTCGCCCAGACCCTAGATGTAATTTGGGTTGTCCCGTAGTGGAGTGAATTTGGGTGTGTTTAGGCCCTTTGGTGTGGGTTTGGGTTGCCCCATAGTGGGTGGGTGGATGTGGGTGTGTTTGGATACCTTGGTGTTTGTATAATTTGGGTTGTCCCGTAGTGGAGTGAGTTTGGGTGTGTTTAGGCCCTTTGGTGTGGGTTTGGGTTGCCCCATAGTGGGTGGATGTGGGTGTGTTTGGATCCCTTGGTGTTTGGGTCTCCTTGCAGCGGAACATGTCTGGGTATCACTTTTATGAGTATTACTCTTGACCTGAATTGCCCGATCCGTTCGAACTCGTTTTTCATATTAAATTTTAATATATATTACATATAATGTGTGTATATATATGCAATTTATTATTATAATTTTCATATTTATTAGTACATATGCATGTAAATAACAATAATTCAATTTTATAAATATATTAGAGTTGGTATGCTGTGAAACTTGTTCACCGTGAAAGTGGTGTTTTTTTTACAGACATACACTTTAGTAATATAAGTCACACCCTTTAGTAATATAAGTCACACACTCCAGTTATCACTGTGACATTCTTTGCTATAATGTAAGTCACACCATTCACTTTTATGAGTAATACACTTTACAATAAAAAGTCACACACTTTACAGTAAAAAGTCAACACACTTTAGTAATATAAGTCACACTCCTAACCAGTTTAACCGTAAAACTTGTTCACACTATACTTTTCCAATATATTATTATTATTATTAGAATATATGCATGTAATATATATATATATATATATATATATATATATATATTGATCAATATATATTGATAATAATATTAAATATAATATGGTATTTTAATTAAAATTTATATTGATATTAACATTTTAAAATGTGAAGGCCAAATGATTAAATATAGCTCATACTTATAGTTTTTCATCAATTTTAGCACATACTTTTCTCTCTCTCCAAATTTAGCACATACTTTCAATTAATATTTAAAAACATCTTGATTCACCATTTTCGACAAGATTTATCCGATATGATTGCCGTAATCCACTTGTCTTGTTGACGTGTAACTATTAAATTTTTTTTTAAAAAAAATATCACCATCTGAGATTGAAAAACGCGGATTAAAAGAACATCTCGGGTCACTATTTTCTAATTTTAAGTGGTGATATTTTTTATTTTTTTATTTTAATATTTATACATCAACAAGACAAGTTAACACCGACGACCACATCAGATGAACCTTGCTGAAAATGGTGACCCGAGATATTTTTAAGTATTAAATGAAAGTATGTGCTATACTTGGAGAGAGAAAAAATTGTTGTAAAATATAGAATAAACGTAAAGAAAAGAAGCAAGAACACCGATTTGTTTACCCAGTTCGTCCGGAAGGATTACATCTGGGGGCAACCAAGCCAGGAGAGATTTCACTATGATCTGAGTATTCTCTATCACACAGTGTTACAATGAGGAAGATATATATAATAACAATTGAGCTGAAGCCCTAAAAGCCCTAAAACCCATGTGGCATAAAGCCCACTAATAATACTAACACAAAGTAATGTCCACAATAATAGATTATTTACAACATCCCCCCTTGGACATTATGATGTGATGTTCAAGCCTAACTAAAATTTCGTTAGGATAATACAAAGAGAGAAATTTAGTAAAATAAGAAAAGGTACAATTAATGATCTTCTAAATTCAATCTTCAAAACGCTCCCCCTGAAGACAACAGTCTTCCAAGCCCTTTGTATTATGCTTTATTATGCTTTCACACTCTTCTAGAGTTCATGCAGGTTAAAAGAATTTTAGGGGATATATACTTTGTCAAGTTCCCTTTAGCATTCCTATTATTCATATGGGCAACAAAAGTTGCATTTTCCTCATAATGGATGATAGGAGATATACCATTATCACAAGAATCATAAATGTATTTAAATCAAAATATTGCAAACGTCGAAGATACTGAATATATGCTTTAAAGTTTTACAATGTCTTCTTATAGGAGAAGCACTAACTTAATCTTGCAAGAAAAATCAATATAAATTCAATATCGAATTTGTTGCAGTTCTTAAAACATAGTAATGCACTAAGGACACTCTAATAAGGAACTTTGGGTCCTAAAATGTCATATGTATTTTCTTTAGGTCCAAATTTGTCTTTATCCACTTAAAGGGATCGAACAATTACTAGTGTTCTAAGTAGATGAAATTTAATATAAAATCTCTCCAATACCTTCTCCAAGTAAGCTGATTGGTATATAAAGATTCATTTTGCTTTAGGGAAATGCTCGATCTGCTGGTCGAGACAATACTTGATTTCACCAACGTTTTATTTTCAAAATTCAATCTCTAAGATTAAATTAGCTTTCTTTGATTTCCTTACATGTTCCAATAATATTTAGATTATCACCAGAAATCGAGATAATACAAACACCACCAAAGTAGTTTATTTGTAAACACGTAAGTAAATATTTCAATGTTTATTTATTCCTCCTTCGGGAAGAATGAATTGAGTCGATCGTGGAATATTCGACCCAAATATTTTATGTCATATAATGACCTTTGTAATTTTAATATCGTACTTAATACGATTTTCACCATTCCTCATCTAAGGAATATTATATCCATCAGGGATCTTCATACACACACACATATATATATATATATATATATATATATATATATATATATATATATATATTGACATCTATTGATCAATATAAGCATGTGGTTACAACGTCTATCAACTACATTTTTACATTTAGTTTACTTACTGCCAGAGATAATAAGTAGCAGAACTTTATATCATACATAACAAGAGTATATATTTAAAATCTATATCGGGTTCTGCAAAAACCCATGAGCTTCTAATCTCGCTTTGTACCTCATTACACCATTATTCTCATTCTCTTTTTCGTATAAATACCCATTTATATCCAACAGGGATAACGTTTCAGGGTGTATGTATGATAAAGTCAAGAATATTAGCGAGTCGAGCTCTGCCTAAATTGCTTCTTTCTATTTTACCCAGTCAAAGCGCTTCCGGCTCAACTATTGACTTTTGGGTACTGGATCCAGATTTTTAATAGTGAGAACAATTATGACAACGAATAAGTTGTCGACAACATTGGTAAATTTCTCCTGTATTTATAACTTCTATATTTATATCAACCAGATCTTCATCATTTCCCATAATATTTTGATCTGGTCGTTCCGCAATTCTAGTATTTTTATTATTTTGTGCACGTGCTTCATTACTAGAATTTTCGTCTTCGGGACGAATCTCTTCAAAAAACTTCAAGAGTGACTGAATATATTTGCTAGCTTTATTAATTACCGCGGATTTATGTCTTACATAATAAGAGGTCCTTTACGCTTCTGGCGTGTAGGGGCATTAACATATATAATTGCCTAAAATTAGCACATTTACTCTTTTTGGTGCTTTTACAACAAGTATATGTGCTTTAGTCACTTCTTTATCATCAGTAAATTAATTTGGCAGATTACTTGCTGAATATTGCAAGTTAATTATACTATGAACTTCCAGTTCACTTTGACTAGTGCGTGAATTTAAATATTGAAAATCTTTTTATATTCCACGAAATTTCTCGGCATTCATTGAATTTTAGATTCTTATCTCCCCCTAATGCCGAGAAATGATCTTCATCAAATGTGCAATTAGCCAACTTGGCCGTGAAGTGAGGTACACTGTGGTGGTGATATTGAAAACAAATATTGCACATTCTAATATTTGCAGATGGGAAATGTTTAGTTCTTACGCACTAGGTATAAAAGGAGAATAATCATGATATGCAGTGAGTCGGATTTGAATTAGATTAGCACCATGTAAAATTTCATGCCCCAAACATGAAATCACTAAGTTGGAATTCTTCAATAATAGTCTAGTAATTAATTTGATAAAATATATTAGTAATTCAACTAAACCATTCTCGATGTGGACGAGATTAAATACTCAATTTTAATTCTCAATGTCATATAATAATCATTAAATGTCATCAAATCGACATTAACCATTCAAATGAATTTATTGGATAATCCAAAATTTTAAGTTCAATAATACTTGACAATAAATTTACTTCAGACAAATTATATCAGTCCACAAGTATTTTCATGACTCTATTAAAGAGAAATAAAATATACAATTCCATCTTTAGTACGAGAATGTCGTACTATAAAATTTTTCAGTTTATGTCTTTGCATAAGCCCCACAAATAAATTAATTTGCATAAGGGATTATGTTGTTTGACATACTTTGTAAATAGAATTAGTCGAAATTCGACTTATCATATTTTGAACCGCTTATGTCATAATTTGACTAAATTTGCTTCGAGCAAATTAGTACATCATTCAAAGAATCATCATTTTCAATGCTCATATTTGTTACAGGTAAACTAGTGCAATGATATTCTATTTTGCTCATAATTATATAATGACTCAATTTTAGTGGAAGAGCTTATACTGTTTCCACTGCCATCAATATTTTCTTTCATTTATATTTTATATCGATAGTTTTTGCTATCGATATTTCTGAAATCAATATTTTCTGCTATTGATCTTTTTGTGTTTATTGATGGAAATGGTCCTTCAGAGATTTCCATGAACAACATGATATTTTTCAGTAATATTCATTCTCCATTTAGGCTAGGAGAAAATTTAATATATGGCAGAGGCATATTGGAAACCTTTTGCAATTTTTCCACTCAAAATAGGTATAGCAAGGTGAATCTCAACATGGAAAGTTTAAGTCAAGAAGTTATACAGTAGCAAGTTTGATAGTTTTCCCTTTAGTTATACAAGATAATCTTTTACTATAAATGACCATAAGGAAAATTTGATATAAACTTTCGTATGTAGTTCAGATTCAACAAATTTTTAATGAATCAAATCAGCCACAAGAATAAGTGATAATAGGCAAATACGAAATTTTCATAGAAATCCTAATTTCTACAGCAAATAATTCACAAGCCTATACTGCGGCAAACAGTTCTAATTGCTGAAATTTAAAAGGGATTAAGCTTCTTTACCAGAGCGGAACCCTACGGTAAGGGTTCCTAATCATCTAATGAAAGATTTGATTGCATCGATTGCAGGCTCAATAGAAGGTTCAGGTGTCCGCTTTCTCGTCTCTTATACATAGACAATTCCTTCAACTTTAGGCTTATCTCCATGGATAGAGTAATCAAATAGAAACAAGTGACCAATATCAAATTTAAAAGAAAACTCAAAACAAAAAAAATGTGTTTGACTTTTTAATTGAATAAGAGGTATAATAGAATTCCATACTTCATTGAATAATATAACCATCATCACATAAACATATTGCGACATTGCTAGCAGTATATATGGTTATTCACTAAATATAATCAGAAATAAAACATGTTTGTTGTAACATACATGATCAAACAAATCACACAAGTGTATATGTCTAATTTGCTTTCAATAATTCAATAAGTCACCATTATTAACCGGTCAAGCTTCAGGAGAAACTAATAAGAATATATATACACGTAATTTGTTCTCGCAGTCACAAAACCACAATAAAAGCATGAAAATAATTCTGACCAGCACCATAATTTACCAAACGTCGAATAATTTGAATCAAGAAAATCACCATAATTTTATGTGTTTAACAAATAACCAAACAAGTGCAAAGGGAAACTCACAAGAATGTGTTAGATAAAAGCACAGTCCAGATGTTAAGTCAATTATGCCAATTGATATAAAGTACATCGAACAAATTAATAATGGACATATTATGGCAATTCAAGAAATTGTTGCTAACATCACGTCTCACAGAAGTGAACTATATTAATAAAATTGCCCTCGCAAAAAAAGTGCTAATTGAACTACAAAATTATCACATATATTGTTGTACATACAAAGCATATAATATAATAAATATAGGAGCATATGATTAGCCCACAATTAAACGCACTGACTTTGGAAAGAAACTCGTAATTTTAATAATTCTTAAGCGATGATGCTAATTTCGAATTGAAAACAGTGAGTGCAACTTTAATCAAAGGACATTATTTACACATTGCCAAATAGATATAAAGACAAGACCAAAACTTAGTCTCATTTTTTGGTCACTGTATAATGGAACACAATGAAATACTTATACAGAACTGGTTTCTTTTTCTTTCAAATAAACCCATTAGTCTTCTAAACAAAATAAATAAATAAACCAAATCAGATTCAAGATAAATCCTTGCGTGACTAATCAAATCGTATTATACAGCATGCGATTGTTTCAAATAAGAACAAAAATCCTCTTAATTGTTTGCGAATAAATTTCAATTAACGTACTATTAGAGAATAAGGCAAACCTTGTTGGATTACAGATTTGCTGCCGCCACGGTAACCATTGAGGATTTCGTCAGGAGGTCTTTGCAATTCTAAAACCTAATGGAGTAATTGTGTAGAAACATTCGTGCTACGTGTTGTAAAATATAGAATAAACGTAAAGAAAAGAAACAAGAACACCGATTTATTTACCCAGTTCGTCGGAAGGACTACATCTGGGGCAACCAAGCAAAATATATATAATAACAATTGGGCTGAAGCCCTAAAAGCCTTAAAACTCATGTGGCATAAAGCCCACTAATAATACTAACACAAAGTAATGTCCATAATAATAGATTATTTACAATAAAAATATGTGTTAGAATTGATGAAAAATAAAAAATATGTGCTAAATTTAATTATTTGGCCAAATGTGAAAACAAATTTATAAAGACGTTTCTACTTTATTTAGAACGGTTTGATCCACTCCAGTCCATCTCCTGCAATCCGTCCCGCAGTACAAAGAATGAGCAGGTCCACAATGGCATCCCTAGAATGGAGATTGACATTCCTAATGAAGATTGAAGGAATTACGTAATAGCTGATTGAATTTTTTTCTCTCTTTAGACCGAATGAGTATGACGAATTAGTTTCTCATAGAGAATGAGATGAACCATTACAAGAACGAATATTACTTTTTCCACCTTTATTCTTAAAGGACATCTCAGTGTTTATTTACACCTTTCTCATTTCTTAGTTTGAATGATAATGATGAAAGACGAACAAAAAAAAAAAAGAACATAAAAAACTAATTAAAAGTTGAATTCGATTTTTACAAATTTGCATAAAGTTAAATTTTAGTTTCAAATTGATTTTATCAATCATCGTTTTATTTGAGAGGCTTACTAATAAGTACATTTAATGACAATAAAGATAACATTTAATGACAATAAAAATAATTTATCTTTGTGTTTATTATTTGAGAGATTTACTAATAAGTACATTAAATGAGAATAAAAATAGTTTATCTTTGTGTTTATTGATATCTTATGAAGTTTTACAATATTTTTTTGAATTTTTTACTAGAGGTACTCTTGCGTGAGACCGTCTCACGGTGAGACGGAGTGTAAATTGAGTATTGAAACTCTAACAATTTAAGAGGGATGGGTGTTAATTGTGTTAAGTTATAATCCGTCTCACGCATGAGACTATCTCATACGAGTTTTGTACATTTTACTAATACCAATTCACCTATTTAAACTAACAAACTCTCACACTGGACGGTTAAGATTCTTTTTATCCGATGGTTAGCTCCTAAGACCTTCAAAATAATTCTTTATATGCCCATTTTTTTTTTCAAAATTCTTCTGTTAATATTCACTTTTACAATTTCAGAAAGTTCTACATGATTCTAGGAACATATAACAAATTGTATCTTTAAATATATTATCGAAAACAAATAAAATTGTGAAATTTAATCATAATTATAAAAGTTATATATATATATATATATATTTTTTTTTAAAGATTATCATTAACCACTTGAGCGGTAATTATCCCTACACTTTTATTGAAAATTACAAAAACCAATGAGTAGATCTCCGATTAAACTTGTTCATAGCATTAAATTTATAATATTACATAACACTTATCAACTGATACCATTACACTTATAAACTGATATTATCATATTAAATATCATATATATTAATCTATAAAAGTAATAATATCAATTTATAAGAGTAAATATATTGATTTTATAGTATAAATAAATTTCATAGAAGAGTTTGTGGAAAATGAAGAAATAAACACATGAAGGAATCGATGAGAAAATGACAATTAACTCTCTTATAAATGAATAGAAATGTAAACGTAATAAAATTAATTAAGTTACTTAGAAGAAAATGAATAAAAAATTTAAGACACTTGATAAATTTTCGATTTTTTTTTTTTTTATAATTTAGAAAATAAATCTTGAAATCAACTTGTATGATAAAATAATAACCCTTTCATAAAGTCATAAACTGGCAATTGTCAAATTTATGCAAATCTGATGTATCTTTCAATTCTGCAGAATTTTATCAGTTTTAAGTGGCTTCATGTTATGCATCAGACAGTAGATCCCAAATTTTGGCAACTTGATTCAATCTGATAACTTTTCTAATTTCTCCAACTTAAATCAAAGATAGTAATCATTTTTAAATCCCTATTCTTTAATGTCTAAAAATTAAAAAATATTTAATATTATTCTTTTTCCTCTTTTTTTTTCCCTTCTCATCTCTATTATTCTTCCAAATATATAATTATCAGAATGATAAACTTTCAAGGGATGCTTCCATCTGGAATCACAGCATTTTTATGATTACAATAATTCCTTCTGAGATGATATAGCCATTTGCTTCCATGTCCCCTTCTTGCACATTATCCTTGTTTATAATCTGCATAACATCAATTAATAATATTGTTCACATCTTCATCTGAATTTGTTCAATCTTGAAAACATACCATAACATTTTTTCCAATCCTTGCATTCTTATCAACTATGGCTTTCTTTATATGTGAGCCTTCTCCGATCCCGATGGGAATACCAAAGGCGTCGCCTTCACCGGTTCGATTCTGCACATGTAGCATGTTAGAACACTGCTTCCACCAGAAATATAACCAAAATTTGACTAATACATTTCAACCAAACTGTTCTTCTGCGAATCATAAACAAGTATTAGTTTATGTGATGAAAGGTATCAGTTGGTATGATGAAAGGTATCAGTTCGTATGATGAAACACATTTTCCATACATTGAAAAAGTACTAATACTTTTCACCCTACAAAGTAATACATTTTTTGTATGAAATTGATGATCCGCCTCGGAAGATGGCACAATTGCTTACATGATGATATATATCGGACCCAATTATGATTGCATCCTCGACTACCGAATCGGTGCCTATCCGTGTCCTCATGCCTATAACTGAGCCTTTTATCCTGCATTTCTGCATTTGAAAGAGGAAATTAAAACAGAACATAATCCATGATCCAAGAGAGCAAAATTATGGTAATACTTTTCGATGTTTTTCTTACACTGAGAATGCATCCATCCCCTATGACAGAATCTACAATGACAGCATCTGTTACGAGCGTTGGAGGCAGATGACGTGGCAATGTATAGAGAGGAGAGTCTCTATCATAGAAGCTGCTGCCATTATTTCAAATCAATAATTCTTTCTCTTATAATTAAAATGACAATTATGTATCATGCTTATACTATTTGGAGTTACTTACTTATATGCTTTGTTTGATCTTCGAATAGTTTCCATATTTGCGCGGTAGTATGCTTCTATGCTCTTCATATCCTCCCAATATCCATCAAATTGGTAGCCATGAATCTATAAATGTTTCAAATTTTAATGACTGTGTGATGAAAAACCGCAAAAAGAAAGCAAGAAAATGAGGCCACCTTCATTCCAAGTGAAATTGCGCCCGGAATTACTTGACTCTTCAAGTCATTCGCGGTCGGAAAATACTCAGTCAGCAGCTTTATCATTACATCTCTGTTAATGACATAAATCCCCATGCCCGGAAAATTCAAATTCGCGTGGTGATTCGTCTGAGAATGAAGGTTAGATCTTGATGAATGTTAGCTTTTCTTTTTTATGTTTATTTATCATTATGAAACATCAGACGAAATAGACTCACTGGCATGGAGTTATGATTATTCTTCATTTCTTGATTCTCTCTGAACTCAAGGACTTGATTTTCGGCATCTAGTTTAAAAATGCCGAATCCAAGATCCTCATCCTTCCTTGTGGTAAACACGGAGACGGTTATATCAGCTCCGTTTCTCCTGTGTGCGTCGATAAGGTTCTGATAGTCCATTTTATAAAGATGGTGGCCGGGAAGAACCAAGAATTCGTCGACTGGATACTCCTCAAGCACCCATAGACACCTCCTTATAGCATCTGCAGTTCCCTAATGACAACAACGTACGTAATTGTGAATAACATTGTCGTCCATTCCAATTTAACTGTCGTTTTTAGAAAAAAAAAGAGTTTTAACTGTCATTTTCTTTATTTTTGTGATAAATGAACATTGATTATATGTAAAAGGGTACATTAGTCATTTTAAACAAATAAGCGACAACAGTTAAATTGGAACGGAGGAAGTATGTGTTTTCTGATATGTACCTGAAACCAGCCACTGTCTTCTGGGCTCTGATATGCTGCAATGACTTCAACGAAGCCGTCCTTTAAGAGACGGGCCCCCGTGTAAGCTCTTGAGGTGTGAGAATTTAGAGAAGTAGAGTTGAACTGTGTGAGAGCGTAGATTTTGGTTATGTTGCTGTTGATACAGTTGCTGATAACGGAGTCGATTAGCCTGTAATTTCCAGCTATAGGAATGGCTGCCTCTGATCTTCTCTTTGTTAAAGGGTACAGCCTTGAGTGTGATGATCCATCTCCAAACACTATTGCTGCCACACTCTGATCACACTAATAAACACTTCACATTCTTCATTCAGCAAAAATAATCAATATGTTTTCATGTTTATTCAATTCTATTACGAGCTTCATTTTATTTTATTTTTAATTTGATACACTGGTGAAATTTTTCGACGTGTTATTTGGTTGGTGTGGCAACCGGAGGCGTCACCTTTTCCACGTTAGATGTCACATTGGACACCACGTCTGCCTCGACTAACATAAAGAAGATAAAAGGGTTAAATCTTCATGGTTTTCGGATATTAAAGCGGATTTTGGGGGAACTCGTTCACATTTCTAGCAGTCGAGGCAAATGTGGTGTCTAATGTGGCAGAGTGAACGCCTTCGGTTGCCAAATTAACAAAAAAGTGCAAGAATTTTTTCACTTGTATCGAATTGCAAAAATTAAAAGCTTGTGATAAGATTAAAAAGAACGAAAATGACGTTTTTTTTTGCAATTAACCCAAAAAAGAAAGGAAAAAAAAAAAAAACAACATTGTCAAGATAGATGAAGGGAGTATGAATCACTATCACACCTGGTTTGCTGGTGGGAACAGAGAATCCGGGCAATCGGGGTGCTGAAAATTCTTCACGAACAGCATTGCACGAGACATCGGGCCATGTTTGTAACCGAGATTTGGAAGACTAATCTTGGGGTAACATGAAGAAAGCATATGCATGATAATAAGGCTTTAGTGAATAGTGTGTTTTGATTTTCTTGATTTTCTTGATTTCATTGTGTGTTTTGAGAGGATTTAATGAGAAAGATGAGAAAGGAATATTTAGGTTTCTTCTTCTTCATGGACGCTATCTTGTTGCTGGGAACAATAAACTGCTCATCATATAATTTTTGTCCAACAATTTGCATCTCATCACACTTGCTTTATCTCTTTTGATACATAATCTATGGAATAAAGTTAAATAATTCTCCTTAAACTCCTTTTTTCAACTACATAACTCTGTTTTCCTACACTTTTCTATGTATTATTCAATATTTTTTTTACATGGATGATTGTTTCAGAAGCCGCAGTGACGGAGCTAGAAATTTCGAATTTTAATGGGCGAAAAGTGGTATTTTGAATTTTGTTTCCTGCACTAAAAAAACTTTTGTGCATGAAATATTTTGGTTAATGCTTCTATTTCTACTAATTAAATGGATTGGATTATATTTGATGTTTTTAATTTGTGGCATGAACTTAATTTTATAAGTTTAAAGGGGCATAAAGAAGATAGGGGTAATATCGAATGGAAGAAAGCTTCTTGAGAAGTTTAAGTTGTGTTTGGAAGCTGGGAATATAGTGACTACCAACTTAAGAATTTTTTTTCAGCTTTTATGTCTCACTGCCAAATGGATTTATTGCATCAAAAAATTCCAGTAGGACCAGCTTGATGAAGAGATTTATGTATTAATACTCGAATCAAAGCAATCAAAAAGAAAATTAATTCCACTAATAAATACTTTAATCAATTTATCTTACAATATCATTGATATGTGCATTACATTATTTTTGAAGTATTTTGAGTGTGATATAAATTGACTAAAAATTGGATATGAACACTACCTTTAGAGTTACTTCTATGATGGAGAACATTTTATTTTTTTTGGCTTTCAATTCAGTAATAGGAATATTTATGATTGAAAAAGTAACACTCCTGAATACCAAATAATAATACAACTGTACACAGTTAATACTTTTAATTGAAAAAACTTATATTTTTAGTAAAAAATAATTAATATTAATAAATTAACAATATGTTTTAGTAAAACAATTAATACTATTTAAAAGTACTCTTGAGTAGCACAGTACACAAGTTTTTTTCAATTGACATGATTAGAAACTCTTCAAGAAGAACCCTGCTTCATTATTCAAATGATGAAATGAATCCCATGTCATAGGATGGAAAAATAGGTCAACACAATTAGTTTTACATAACTAAAGAGATGCACTCATGAAGTAACCGAAGCAAGTTCGCTCCCAGAAGAAAGGCGACGGGGTGGAAAGAGGGGCCGGACGTCCCCATCAAAGCTTCAGATGATGCTCGAATAAAGATGCCATCTCAATCTGCAGACGGAACCGGACCAAAACAAACAAGAAAATTTAACTACCTTTATCAAAATCCATTGGCTAAACACTCACCAAAATGCACTAGACTATTGATTAACTGCTGTCTTTACTATATTTGATGTTTTTATTTTGTGTTATTGGAGTCTAACTTCACAACTTTAGTGCTTATTTCCTGTTGACATTATGTTCCAGTGTTCATTAGTGGACCTTTTGGTATTTTTATGTTGTATTGAACTTTATTTTGTAGGACAACATGCTTCAAATATGTTTATATTAATATAAATGATGATAGTACTATTTCCTATAGAAGTTCTGAAATGACAGCAGCCCAGTTTCAGTTATAACAATATACTTAACTAACTACATAATGATGCAATTGGGAGAACCAAATGGCCAAAACTCTATTTGTAAGGATTTGAAAAGCAATTGGAAGAATATTCAGGCAATAAAACTACAGTGAACTTACGGCTGTCAACGCTGCTTCAGCACCTTTATTTCCTGATTTACCACCAGCTCGATTTAAAGCCTGCAATCATTGTGACGCGATTTATTATTGTTGCCACATTGATTAAGCTTTTCACAGGAATCTTGCTCAAAATATTAATGCAATACTAATATTATCATGTACTCAGATTTTCAAAAGGAATGAAGAAACGATTCACCTGATCCATGTCATCACACGTCAGAACGCCAAATATGCAAGGAACACCTATGAGTCACCATAAAACAGAAACCCATCAGTGTATCAAAATTGGGTTGCGAAAACAAATCAGAATAACTAAATTGAGACGACTGTCAAGGGTATCAAACAACAATTAGGGGCAGTTAATATTGATGGAGTTAAAAGAGGAGATAATGCACATTATCATATGCTGGAGTGTCTTTATATGTTCTTGATGAAGTAGGAAAACCAAGACAAGGGATTACCAAGGCCAAGGTAGATAATGAGAAATCCATTCAAAGTGTAAGTGAAAGCAAAGAAACAAGAATGTAATGTAAGATTTTCCTTTCTCTTTGCTGGAAATTGACAGAGCCATATAAAAACCTATTTCTAAGAAGGGTAATATTTAGTTTAATAGTACTAGGATTAGTTGATCAAGAATTATTTTACATTCGACCGTAAATCGATGAACTTAATTGAAAGCAGCCCCACACCCCAACCCCACCAAATTGACAAAAAGACAACCAGAAGACTTTATAAGCTTCTTAAAGCAAGAATACTTTCTAAGGTAGATAACAAAGAGATCCACACAAACTGTAAGTAAATGCAAATAAACAAGAATATTATTTAAGACATTCCTTACTCTATGCTGAAAATTGACAAAGCCATATAAAAATCTATTTCTCTAAATAGAAATAGAATCAGTTGATCAATTTTTTATTTTCTTTTTACATTCAACAGTAAATTAATGAAGTAAATCGAAAGTATCCCACACCCCACCGCAAAAAGACAATGATAAGACTTTATAAGCTTCACATGAAACTGCACAAGTAAATTGACTTTACAGGCCATACCTGAATTTAGACCAGCTGATAGAACTCCAGAAGCAGCTGAATTAGCAACAGCATCATAGTGTGTGGTATCGCCTCTAACCTATGTTAAAAAGGGTTAATCTAGAGAAGTCTAATAGTAATTAATAAAAATACCATGACATCATTTAAAAAATGGGATACGTAAGGAAAAGCTCACCACAGCCCCAATACACACAACTGCTTGATATTTTCTCGATTTCCCGAGCTTCTCAGCAGCTAGGCCAATTTCAAAGGCTCCAGGAACCCATACAACCTAGTGCAAGAGGATCAAAACAATACACGATTTCAGTAAAAGAGTTTGTCCTACATAAAGAAACCATAACAAGGACACTATTTTTTATCCAACAAATTTATCTAATGCAAGTTCTATAACCAACAAAGCATGGACCAAATGAGAAAGGAAAAAAATCAATCTTTACCAATATACAGTTTTAAAATTTATCTACTCCCTTTTGGGTACTTCTTTAACATTCTATTCCACAGCCTTTTGTGAGTGTTTCACCAATTTATGACTCTGAGCTACTTGGAATTATTATGTAGTTAAACCAAATAAGAGATGTTTGGTTGCCTAGGTTATGGACTTCTTGAGTATGGTGGAAAATATCTCAAGAACATAATGTTCTAATGAATTTGCTTGATTACACATGTAAGAAATGAATATTTTCCATTCAGATCGTCAATTATCTTCACACTCCTGAGCTATAATCCAACAGGATGATGCAAAAACACATTATGAAATGGCAAAGGGGAGTTACTGGATATCATATCACTAACATCAATGTCTTCTTCTTTAACGGCGTATTTCTTGAAAGCATCCAGAGCTCCCTCCAAAAGTGGCCTAGTAACAATCTCATTGAAGCGTGCCACCACCTTTTTACCGAAAGAAATTATTATTAGTACGCTAAGAAGACACAATGTATACTCCCAAAGGAAAAGGAAAAAGGATAAACAAACATCAATTAGATCACATTAGATTACAAATTAACCCATTAGCTTGCTACAGAAACACAATATGATAAGCTTGTTATAACTTATAACTAAAACTATGATGCAGCAAACTATTTCCTAGAGGATTGTTTAAAAATACTAGCTACTAAAAGAGTAGAAATAACAAGAGGCAGCATTACAGACTATAGCAAAACGGAGGCCCTCAGCTGAGAGAAGTGAGCCGGTCAAATGTCGAACAGCCGAAGTCTGCGAAAACGATCCCTTCTTCTTCGCCTTCTCAATCCATAATCCAAAACCTGTCAACAATTATTATATATAAGTATACTGACACATACACAAATAAACAGAATCAACCAAAATCAAACAAGGAAAAACAGAACCCAGAAACCCATCAACAGTTAATTAATTTCTCTGAACAACTTGCACCACACTAATATCACAACTCGAAAATTGGTCAACCATCTTTTTTTTTTTTTGATCGGACAAAGTTAGTTGTTAGATGTTAGTAGTTAGTACACCAAAGCACCCAAACACTCCACAAATTCACCAAACCACCTTATGTCTCCCATACTCCAATTAGTTCCCAAAGGGAATTGAACCTGAGTCTCCCACTCAATTGAGGAGCCAGTGGCTAGGTGGGCTAAGCCACCTGGTTTCAACCATCTATTAGAAGGGACTAGACTAAGATCTAATTCAAACCCATAAAAGGAAAAATAGAATAAGCAAACAAAAGAAGAGAAAATTGAACCTTGATGGAGGGACGAGGAGGAAAGTGGATTTCCAGCTGTTAAATTAGTGGGTTTATCGTTATTGTTCAAAGAAATGCAGTAGCAAGGAAAGGGCGAAGGGTTTTGGGGATTGCGGAGTGAAGGGCGAAGAAGAAGAGAGGATTGCGCGGAGATTGAAGCCATTTTTGTGAGTGAGTGAATTCAGTGAGAAAATTCAAATGCGAAGCGGCTTTCGTCTTGTTCGTATGGGAGGTTGATTGGTTAGAGGCGTCGCACATCTTGAATTTATGGGCTGGGTTGGGTTTACTTGATTTCTTCTATGGTAAAATTGGTAGATTTTATAGCGGGTAATAATCCAAGGCACTATTATTTTGGCGTGGGTGAGTGAAAAAGAAGATGAAGTGAGGGTTGAAAAGTGAGTTTAGTTGGAAACTCTTTGCAATTCTCTTTTCTCTTTCTTTCCTTTTTCGAGCGGGTCTACACCATGCATTCCAATGCATTCAAAAGTGTGACATATAGTATGTTTCATTGTAAATAAATTATATTTCAATGTTATAAATTATATGTTTTAAAAATACATTATAAAGTGACACGATGCACATAATGTATACACACCTAATGTATATAAGGTTAAATGGAGCACGCGTTGCACTAATGTATATCATTATAAAGTGCAAGGTGCATACAAAATCTATGGTTAAAGTTATATTTATCACACCTTCCCTTCCCAATCCGACAACTTGACGACAAATTTATATAAGTGATTGAGATAGACCAAGCATAATGACTCAAGTGGTTAGAACATCACTACTTATACGGTGAGGTCATGAGTTCGAGTCACCATCTGCCTGATAAAAAAAAGTGATTGAGATAAGACGGTCTTGTTAAGACCATCTAGTATCCGTGAGATCATGAGTTCGAGTTACCATTTACCCTAATAAAAAAAAAGTGATTGAGATAAGACGGTCTCATTAAGACCATCTAATGTTGATGGACATTTATTTGGTCGATGTTGTAATCGGAAAAAAAATAAAATTTGATGATTTTATTTTCATTTTAACTTTAAATTTCATTTTATAATTGAAACAACATTACTTGTTTGTCCATGTAATATTACATTAAACAGTAATATTATTCATAAATAATAATGCATGTTTTATACTATTATTATTTAACACACATGGATAGATCTCGTGTTTTTTTTTTTTAATTGTAAACTATCTTGTAAAAGTAATCACACAATAAATATTACATATGCAAGTCAAGTGAAAGAAAAAGTGCATAAATGTACATTGAGAATTATTCAATTCCTACCCAATTAATTTCTTTAATTTGGTTCAATCTTCTCATAACTTTGATCATCGACCTGAAATAAACCCATATCATAATGATTCCAATTGTGTATGTATCCTCAAAGTCATATTTAGTTTAAAATTGATCTGATGTAAAACAGTCTTATCATATAACTAATTCATAACTATAGCTTTATAAAAAACAACTAATACTTTTTAATTGAACAACTAATACTACTAAACTAACACATTTTAACAAAAAACTAGAACTTAGTATTAAAATACATATAAAATACAAACCAATCGAACAGGGTGAACTGAGAAGTGGTCTGAAACCATGTCAACGAACAGAAGCAGTATCGAACTCCGTTTCTCAGCCCACAAACTCTAACTAATGAATCTGCATCACCTGGAAATTGTGTGTATATATACAAATGTGATGCTGACCAACTGGAAGTCCAGATGGTCTTGATGAGAATCACCAATGTGAGGTAAAATTCTAATTTTGTAAATGGGTCAAAACGGAGCAGGGGTAGAAGTGGTACACAAACCCGTCCCACCCAGCAGCAGGTCGCAGGGTGGGCCGACCCAATATGACATCTTCCAACATTCCAGCTGTTCATTTGTATGCTTTCCAACAATATCCATAACATCTTCGTATGAACACATGCTTGTAACGTATTATGCCGCAATCAAGCTCTAAAACATGATGAAGGACCAGAAAAGCGACGACAGGTATTAATTAGCCACGATTTCTAGATAAGTACTCACTAGAAAGCCTCTTTGTCCACGGGCTTCGATTTGGTGACCAAGATACTGTTGATAGAATAGTGGCACACCATCTTAAATTCAGGAGGGCAAAAGCAAGAAATGGTGAATCCTTGAAAATATTCATTATTTGTGATTCAGCTACCGGGTGCTCGTTCAAAATTAGGTCCTCATACTTGAGTCTGCACTCTTCAAGACTATCGTCTTCTTCAGAAATCATTCTCAGGCTCAAAACTTGCAATGCTTCTAAGGCAGTGCTGTAGAAGCCTCTATTTACGTATGCGGAGAAAACATGACCGCAGGTTGATGGATCTGGTTGGATTTTGTCTTGACGCATCATCTCTACTATTAGTTCAATCACATCGATTCTTCCCTGAAAATTAGAATTTACATGTTCAGAATAGTCGATTAAAAAAATGTAAATCTCAATAAAATTACAAAAGATGACTTGTTTTTAAACGTATAAACTAGCAATTGCATTCGACATCTTCAAGCTCGTGACAGCCAGCTCATGATTAATATCCCATTTATCAAAAAAATTTAAATAGACCATGTTTCTGCAATCAGTTGATTCTTGGAGACCTATAAATTCTGTATATATTGGCTTGCAATTGTTTTGGATGAGCCATGGCACAAAGTCTTCACTGGTAAATAATTTGGAACGTATTTGACTTTTGCTTCCTGTTAATTACCTTTTCATCAGCTGTTCTAAGAAAAGCATTATACAACAGCAGATCAGCTTGAATCCCTTCTGAGTATGCCTGATCCAGTAGTTTAAATGCCTCACCGAATGCTTCAAAGCTCAACAAGATCTGGCACAAAAATAAAAAAAAAACTTCTTTTAAGAAAATCTTAAACTGGAAACAATTCCAGCTGCCATTCACAAGCTCACACTTGTCCAATAGCAGAAATGCTTGAATGAAGTCGTTAAATGCCGGAGCTGTAAATGTCCTAGAACAAATTCTAAATTTTTTATAACAAGCATCTAGAATAAGATCCAACTGTCAAATTAAAGTGCAAGCTAGACCTAGCAGAAAAGCGCTAGTTAGCAGAAGAAATATTTACCAAATATTTTACTTAAACCTGAAGAATCTGTTGTCACTTATTCGAAGAACAAATGCATAATGTAGCTCTTAGACAGGATGCTTTGATGACCTACAGATATACATTAGCTTTGTTCTAATGAAAATGACTATGCATTTAGGTCACCTCCCTATAGATCAATCTGCCCAAAAAAATTTATATGCAATATCAAGTTTAACACTAAATCAAAAACTGTTGAAGGCTTGTATTGACTATCTAGATTTAAAGTTGAAAATATTGTATGTTTTGGATATCCTAAACTTTTTCTCAAAACTAATCAGGGAGAATTAATAGTCTTATATAATTGGGGTAAGAGGTGGATCATCAGAAAGGATTAATTCTATTTCAGAAAATGTAAATTATTCAAGGATTTACCACAGAGGAAATGATACTACTAATATGGAATGACATAATTTATTCTAAAGAGCAAAGACTGCAAAAGAATGTTTAACAAGAAAACTGTGCAAGTAATTCCAATAGATTTTTCTAAGTCTATACTCAACAGAACTTTCTGCAAAAAACTAAGATAATACCTTTATCACGGTAGTATAAGTTACCACATTCATACAGAAACCTTCACGGATCAACAGTGAGATGAGGGTACACGCAGATCTATAGCATTTTATAAAGCCACAGCAGTCGATCATGATAGTATAAGTTGCTGCATCTGGTGAGAATCCACATGAAATCATTTTCTTGAATACTTCGATTGCCATATGAGTCTAAACAAAAAAAGAAAAAGAAAAATGATTTCAGTACTCTGATAATAAAAAGACTGTTATGTATCTCAATCCCTAGTTGAGCATACTTCTTTAGCCTCAACAAGTGAATGCAAAACAGTGTTATATATCTCAATCCCGAGATGAGCATTTCTGTAAAAGAACTGGTTCTCTGCATTGTTCAAGTACTGAAACAGCTCCTCTTTCATCCCCTCCGTTCCAAGAGCTTTCAGCTGGCAAAAAAACCAGATAGGTGTAACTTTTATTAAATGAGGAATATATTTTTATCCTAGTAGCAATTATTCGTTGTAACTACTTGAAATGAATGCCAATGCTTACCAGGTTATGCATTGACACATGACTGTGCTGGATGTTATTTTTCATCATATCCATTTCTATGGTATTTATCCTTTTAGCAGCATCAGCTCGTGAGAGCAAATTTGCATCCTCATAAGGAGCATTGACGTTGCCAAATAAGGAAAATAGTAGCTCATATGTCCTGATATCTGGCATAAGACTCAATTTTTTTAATTTGGCCAATACCCTAAGACCTCGTTCAGGTTGATCCTGCATCATTAACAACAATGCTTTACTGATATAATTAGTGGGGGGATTTCCTACACCCCAAAGTTACAAACCTTCCAAATGGATGCCCAAGAAAAAAAAAACACAAAGTCTTGTATGCACCAGGTGTCGTGCAACTCAGGTGCATTCTTAAATGGTATTAGTTGTTTTACACCGAACAATATTAGTTGTTTTCATTTAACAGTATTATTTGTGCACCAGTGATGGTGCAACTGGTGTACAAAAGACTCACTTACACAAACGCAGTATTGGATACACTCACCAAATTATCACATGCTTCCAGGAGCTCATTGAAAACATTTATGTTGTTACATTTTGATATTTGATCCAGCAATGTTTCAGCCCAGTCCAGTTCTAAACCCCTGCTGCAGCTAATTGACAACACAGCAAGAGTTGAGTCTTTAGGCTTAATATTTTTCTGTAGCATGACTTTTAGCTGCACAAGGATTAACAAACAAATAATTGTCAATATCATAGAAGCAGCCAATCAGCCTCTAAAATTGACCTCACGTTACACTTTGTCTTACCACTTCCATGCCATCATGAAAACCCTTCACAGTAACCAATCCTTTGATAAGGCCATCATAAGCTCCAGAAGATGGTTCCAGGCCAAGATCTTGCATCTGAAGAAAAAGAAAACGCAGGTTATGACATTATGTCAATGATCATCCATCTTTTCTTTGTCTTTCACCCCTTACTCTCCCACATTGTTTCCCCCCCCCCCTCAAAATGTTCTGCAATTTTAGGCTGTTGCAAGTTGCAACACATCAAGAGGCATAAGCATACTTAGAGAACACCAGACAAATGCTGAATACCACCATTTCAGTCCTTCAAATTCTTTTGGTAATAGAATTGTTTTCAGATAAAAAAAGTTTACATTTGAAGAGTTCTTGATTTTAAACGACTAACTTGTCATACCTGCAACATTAACTCTTCCCCCAACAAAATATTTTGTGTACTAGCACAAGCATGAATGCTTTCAGCAAAGGACCACCCCAACATTTTTTTTACTGGTGCAGACAAAGTCTGTTCTGAAAAACTCATACACTCATCCCCAACTTCTTTGGCTTCAATTCCAAATCTAGCCCCCTTATTTGATTCATTTTCCTTGTTTAATTTACACTGAAAAGCCACATAAACCATTTGCTGTAAGGCCATATAGGCAGAAGCTACATCTCTCAAACTTGTGAAAGACCATACAAACTTTTGAAGAGTTATAACGTCCAGAGAATGGCAGTCGACATACTCCCTCCAAATTTCATGGACTACTGAGACATCCTGCTGCAAGACTGCAAGCTAATAAGAAAACAACAAAAAACAAAATTTAGAAACAGCCCCAATGACACTTAAATCCCATCAATTTGGTTTATTCCCTCCTTTAATCAATTTCACTGACAAAGCTTCACAAATTTGTCAGTCATCAGATAGTTCTTCTCAATAATCTTAACTTTGAATCCATAGTAAAATGATAAAATCCACACTTTAGCATGAAACTGATTTTCTCAATATAGTACATGGCAAACCATACATAAATATAAAAATCTCAATAAATAATTAAATTTATGATGAGAACCCCACATGTAATAAGCAATATATAGAAATTACTGGTCCAAAATTTATCCTCAGTTCATGTGAGTTTTTTGGCTTCATATATGTTTCTATATTGAATTGCATAATCTATCTTCTTATTGTCAATGGTCTAAACTTAGCTTTACTAATTCAATGGTTGTTATAGTCTCTTGTCCACTAGCAAGATATTTTTTGCTCCAGCTGAGTGGTATGTTTGTTCTGGATTAGTAGTAAAAGCGAGATATTGTTCTCAAAATCCTAATGCATGTTTGTTTGTAGGATTATGTAAGTAAGATTTTAAAATCCACACAAAATCCTAAAATACCTACACTATCTTACATTCACTGTCATACTTTTTTTTTCCCAATAACATACACCTTTATTTTGAACAATATAATAATTTCATTATCACTTACTTTTTCACTATCTTTTACTTAATCCTACCCTACTTCATTTTACCACCAAACAAACACAAAAGTCAAATTCACCTTTTTACTATTTCAGGATTTCTCAATCAGGATTTTCCAAATTCCCCTACGACCTGAAACAAACATATCCTAAAAGTCTTTACTCTTAGTTCCAATACCATACCACTCCAAGTAACATAATGAAATATTGATATACAGGAACAAAAGTTTTCAAACAGCTATTCATTTGAAACGATGCAATGCAATGTGATAAAGTAAAAAAATGTTCAAGATAATCTATACAGGACAATCAACTGAAGGAACCCAGAATTATACAGAAATTAAAATTAAGATTATTATAAAACCTAGTTAACACTTAACAGAACTCTTCTCAGATTGAGAAACACGTAAAGGAAGGCATAAACAACAGTCCAGGAGATGCAGCGAAAACCCCTAGTAAAAAACAGGAAAAGGACTTCTTGTATCAAAGTCCACTTCCGTTGTAAATATAAGAGCTTCAAAATTGTATCAACTTAAGTTTTTTCCCTAAAGCAAAATAGTGTTAAGCTTGCCAAGAGCATACAAACATGATAAATAATAGAAGTGAAAGAAGTAACAACGTAAATATGACAACAGACTCTGTTTAAACAGCAATGCTTAATTCTGGTCAATCTGAAACATACATCAACAGAATGTAGGAATATTCTGAGTACCTCGAGAAGATAAATGTATGTAATAATGTTTTTTCCCACTCCGTCTTGCTTCATCAGTTGCACGCATTCACTAGCATATTTTAAATTTTTCATTCGGATGCAGGCTTTCAACAAATTATTGTAAACAGGTAATGTTGGACAAATGTCGGAATTTTCTCTCAGAACGCTGATAATACTGAATGCCTGATGAGAACCATACCAACAAGACATTATCAAGCTCATCAAAGCATCCCATACAATTTATATGACATAACAAACATCAACTCAAAAGCAAGTAAAATACCTTTGTATGAAGCAAAACACAATTAAGAAAAGAGCAGAACGTGTAAATACCTCTTTTAAATAACCACCTTTACAGAGAGATTTAATTGTAAAGAAATAGCATATGCCACTCAATTTAATACCCTTCTCCGTCATAAAATTCCAAGTTTCCATCGCAAACTGCAAATGCAAAAACATTGTTTTCAGTATTTTGTACAATGCGATAACCGATTGTGCACTCCCCCCACCCCTTCTCGACATTTAAAATTTACTTACTGGACACCAAAACAGAGTTGTAAACTTTTGAAAAATTGCTTTAAAGGCCATTTAATAGATATGATACCGCCCGTTTAATAGGTAAATATCCAGAAAACTCTAAAATCCGAGAAGGAGAGGGGTTGGGGTGAACTACAGAACACCACAAAGAGAACACCTACCAAAGGATCAGGTTTTCTCGCACAATACTCAAAGATAGGAACAAAAGACTGCAGTTTAAGTTGTCGGTCTCTATTGCCAAACTCAAAGAGTAGCTGGGAAGCTCTACTTCTCTCCCCCAAGAGAAGTGCATTAACAATTTCTTCCTGTTTCCGTCTCGCAATTGGCTTCGTTGCCTGACATTCTTCACCACCCACATCTGCACTAATGAAGTCACTTACTATACTTTCTATTCTATTGATAGTGGAATCAAAAGGTGATAAAAACTTCTATTTATGGTTGTAGGATGCAGATATGCATGTCTGAATTTGTATGCAAGTCAAGTGTAAGCAGCTGTTACCACTTACCATTAGATGTTCCAAAAGATCGCAATGCTTCCATAAATCCAGCTTCATTCTTTCGCCCCTATTAATGACTCCATGAAGTTAAGCACATTTCAACACATGAGCTCCATTTAACTAAGGAATGCATAAATGAACCAAAATCTAACTCAAATAACCTTCCACATATTTTTAACAAATAAGTTCAACATTTTTTCTACAGTTAAAAGAGAAAAGAACAATTAAATTTTCAATCTCCCATCTTATTTATTGGTGCAACGAATTCTACCCATAATGATAACAAAAAACGTAATTCAACCATCTCTTAATCTTAGCAAACGCATTTTATTCCAACGATGAAAATCAAACTTTTTTAATTCCTATAACGGAGAGACATCTATAACAACATTACGCAAAACAAAACCATAGAACGAAACGAACCATATCTGATGATTTCCGTTCTCGAAGCGAAGCATTAATGAATTTTAGACGAACTGCCAGCCTGTTCAAAACTCAAAACGAATAAAATTAACCAGAAAATAGATAAAAATCAATTCGATTCATCAGATTACAGCTGCCCCAAGTATCGTGGCCAGTCTAGCCGGACTCACCTCGTTATCGCCATCGCCGGAGCTTCTTTAGCTGCCGCTGAGTCAATCTTCGGAATTAAAACCAGAGTACTCTGTAATTTTTTACTCCAGAGGAAAGGGAAAAAGAAAAAGAATAAAAGAAAGATGGTAAACTGTAATTTTTTTATTTTGAAGGCGGTAAACTGTAATTTTAATTCGGCTTACATCAAATATCTATTGGGCTACCACCTTCTGACGGTATGGGCCTCAGATTACATTCAAAGGCCCATTAGTAATTCAATTGTCAACGGGTTTTCTTTTAAGAACCAAATACTGTATGGCTTTTTATTTAATAAAAATAATTTTTAAAAAATTGAACCCAAAATTTCACTATTCAAGTGTAAGAACAAGAACCCCCAACATTAGAAAATACATCACTCATTCAATTTTTAATTTTAATACATAAATAAAATGTCAAAATTACCATTTCTCCTTTTCTCTTTCTTGTAAGCACATACACCCCTTTACCCCATAGAATCTGAATAAATTTCTCAGAACAGATGCTACATAATTTTTCTAAAAAAAAAACATCCGACAAGAACATTCAATGGTACTCTCGTTTTTCTCCAATAAAACACGTAGGTTTTTTATCAATATTACAGGGATGGAGTCCCTTGCCGTGTCTGATATACATATATATATTTCAGATAAATTTCAATTTTTCTAATTTAAAACTAAATTAGATTGCAACGCTTTTTTTACAGTGTTTGTTATTTATTTGTGATATTTTAAGAATATGAATATAACTTGGGCAAATAAAAGGTTCGGTAGGATAATAGGATCATGCCTATTCAAAAAATTCACACATAATTTTCTGAATTTTTGTTGAAATTTAGGGGAAAAAATTGATATTTCTAGTAGAGTTCGAAAAAAAAATTTGAAATATTTATTCCAAAATTTGTTTCAATTTTTTTTCGATTATTTTTTTCAAGAAATTTTTGAAGTATTCCAAAAATTTCAGAATACTTTTTCGAGAAAGCATTAAATTTTTAGAATTTTTTTCGAAAATCAATAAAAAAATAAGTTATGAATTCTTAAATCGCGAACTTAATTCATTCGATGGATATTTAAAGCGAGATCGTTCGTTTTAATTAAGAATCCAAAAAATTTCATCCCATAAACTAAATATTTTAATATAAAATTTTGAATAGCTTAAATTCTAACTATCAACAAAAATTTAAACCATTGATAGTACTTTTCAATCATTGTTTGGGTAATAGAAGGGGCAACAACAATGGAGGATTTGTGTATGAGACTAGAACGATAGTTTCTTCCTTTAGTGGATGTGTACTTTAATTTTTTTGAATTGTAAAGGAAATAAAGGGTTAAAGAGAATAATAATTGGGTTACAAATTGCAATCTTTACTATTTTGTTTTTATACAAATTGCAACTTGTACTATTTTTTCTAATAAAATGTAACCTATAATATTAAAAAGTGATCGATTACAACACGAAACTCATTTTTTGTGAAACTCTCCGGCTAAATATAGTTACAAATGATATGTCGTATATACTACAAAGCCAAAAAGTATTTTAGCAACCATCAAATTGAAAAAATTCAATAGAAAGATTTAAAAAAGCATGAGTCGGGGTTGGAATTTGTCAATTTTTATTAGTACAAGTAGCATTTTGTTAAGAAAAATAATACATGTTATAATTTGTAAAAAATACAATAGTATAAGTTACAATTTGTTATTAACCCATAATAATTTAGACTAATTTTGTGAGGGGTGAAGTAATTTAAGTTGCGTATTTTCTAAAAGAGGGGGTGTTAATAACCTGTGCCAAAGAGGAATCAGGGTTAGCCCCGCCACTGAATCTGGTGACCCAACCCAACAGTAACAATAATAATTATTAAAAAACACATTAAGTAGAGTTTTATTATTTGGATGTATCAGGGGTTCTAAAAAAAATAAATTATTTGGATATATCTAACATACGCATTTGTTGCATATTTAAGGAGGTAGTTTTTTTAAAAAATAAAAATAAATTTAAGGAGGTAGTTGAGAGTTATAAATTATCATAATAAATGTTTTTATAAGACGTGTTAAAATTTATGTTCTTTAATTTAAATGTTTTTATACGAGTGTCGTGCACTCATAGTGCATTTTAAAAACATGTAATTATACAAAATAGAAACATGCAACTACTCAAAATAGAAGCATGCAACTATGTTCACATATTAACAATTGCATTTTTTACGTAAATAAATATTTTTCGTTTTTTAACATGTTGGTAAAGCGGTGAAAGGTGGTGCATCATACAAGACCTTGCCTTTTGATAGAGTTTTATACATAAAATTTCATCCCAAATTATAGTATTTTTTTAAGGAAAAAAGAAGTAAGGAAACCCGCATTTTCAAAATAAGATTTTATTAAAGTTACACAATAAATTGAAGAGATTTCTTCTTAAAGCTGTCTTCACAATGAGATAGAGTGTAATTTGGACATTAACACTTTAACATTTTTAAAAATAGTGTATATTAATAGTATTAAGTTGTCTTTGTTTCATATATAAAATAAATGCCATATGAGTTTTTATCCAAATTTGAAAATTTTAATGCCAAGTCAAAATATTTGGAAGACGTTTAGTTTAACAATTATACTTAAGGCTGCGTTTAACGCAACCTAAAGGTTTAATATAACAATATTTGGCAGAAAATATATCCTTTAATTTGCTAAAATGATCATGTAACATAATAAAAAAACTAAGTTATATATACATTTCGATCTTAATGATCAAGATTTTATAGTGTATTTTAAAATTATCAACTTTGTTTATCTTTGAAATATATAATTTGTTTATCTTTGAACCGTCTAATGCGGATATGGATAAAAAAAGAGTTGTTAAGTAACTATTAATACATAAAATAATTACACGATTCAAATTGTAAACAAATTATATTTTTTAAATATATAATATATAACAAGTTGCATATTTTTAAAATTTTTTTTTAAAGACACATGAGACTCATTCTAATAAAAATATACTCACTCTAATAAAAATATACCTACTGTGTTATATATATATATATATATATATATTCCTATATAAATATAAAAATATATTAAATTCTGGAGTACTATATTATCTTATAACAATAAATAAAACAAACATAATAAATTAAACTTACAGTTATATTATAAAAATATATAGGGGGTGTTTTGAAGCTTATTTTAAGCTTATTCAGAAAAGATTTATTTTCAAAAATTTCCTCTCTCACAACTTTTTTAAAAATAAATCTTACGAAAATTTGTTTTAAGTGTTTCAAAACACACCTATCATAAACTCTTATGTAGAACACAAATAAAAAACTAGCTACTTTTCAGATAAATTGCAAATTGGAATGGCATGGGTTGGCTGCGGCGTGTGGGCCTCATTTATTTATTACCCATGATCATTATGCAAGAACACATTTAAGTAAAATTGCTCATATTGGAAGTTGAAGTCTTTATCAAACAAGTAGGTTGGTTTTGTTCTTTAATTTTTCTGTTTAAAAAAGTAGGTTGGTTTTGTATGACTAGGGTAGCTAAGACCTGTGTCGCACGAGTTTTATAATAGGGAAAATTAATTCACAATTTTATTATAATGTCCTGTAATTTTTGAATTATATGAAAATGTTCTGCAAAATTAAAGACATTGTATAAGATTAATAAAAAATATATTGAAAGATATTTATTGCCAGAATAGTTGTGGAAATTACTCATCTAAAATTGATTATATCGGTTTCATGCTTAACTAATTATATGCTACTCGATCCCTCATGGTCGAAATTGATTATATCTTCGTCACATCGAATTCCCTTCATGTAAAAAAAAATTTTGGCTCAAAATCACTGAGTTTTTTTATTGATGAAGAATTTTCAGCACAATCACAATCATCTTTTTTGTTTGGTTCCCACGGAATTGATAGGTAAGGTTGACTAGGAATAATAAAATATCATTATTTAACTTATTAAGTAAGATTAATTTGAAATATATATATATATATATATATATATATTAAATAAAACCTGTGCACAAACCTGCACAAACATGACTTATAAACTGAACATGATGGAGTATTAAAATCTTGTCCGACCACTATTATTGCACAATATATTGCAGAAAAATCTCAACATTTAGTTCATTTTCATTTACAAAGTTTATTTTATTAAAGTTTTTAGTTTCATTCTTTCTTTACCAAGAAAATAAATTTTGAACTTTTATACCATTAATGAAGTCAACAAAAAAAAATTAAAAAATAAATTTTTTTTTTGGTAAGGAAAATTCTTTATTCAATAAATCATAGAGAACAAAAAATGAATGTACACTGTTGTACAAATTGAAAGAGAACTAACTCTCAAGTATATGCCTAGGATTAACTAACCAATCCGCAAATGGAAAATTACAGAAGGAGGAATATTTAACCGAACACCAACTCCAAAATCTTCCTTTGATTTCATCCACTATCTTCTCCGGTTCAAAGCATTTTCCATCAAAAATCATTTTGTTCCTCCCTTTCCAAATGATCCAAACAATACATATCCATAAACTTATAGCCAAAAGATTGCCTTTTTTTCCAGAAAAGATTCCGGAGTGAGCTAAGAAGTGTTGAATTATCTGATTATGACTCACTCCCGAGATGCTCAACTGTTGGGAGATGAATTTAATAAAGATATATGATTTTGATTTGATCCCAAAACCCCTGAGTATGACATGTTCAGAATGATCTTGAAAGTTGAGTCAGGATTCAGTTTTTAGAATATTCAGGATGTTATCCGCAGAATGTATAGTCAAGAGATATAGTTCGGGATAATTCTTGAAGACTCGATGGGATACCGAAGAATCAAGACTTCACGAGAAGACTCGAAGACATCACCAAGATAAACTACAAAGATTCGGAAGACCACGAAGACTCGAAGACCCGAAGACTCGAAGACTCAAGACACAAAGATCAAGATCGAGAAACTAAAGATCAAGAATCTTTGAAGGCACAAGAATTATCAAGACTCAAGAAGGCATCGAATGCTCGATATGAACAATGTTTCGAGGCAATGAATATATCTATCCGAAGGATGCAATCATCGAGAAGATCGCGATTCTTAGAAAATAGATATTTGCCAAGACATTCAAATGCGAACAAAAGGAACTAAGTCGGAAGTGTTGTTAAGGTTATATCAAACTCGAGTTTGTAACAAAAAAGAGCCGATTGAAGGTGTTTACCTTTAACCGGAGACAAAAAGTCAAAAAGAGGAAGACAACATTTGTACATTACACCGACCTTTGCAGCGATGTGTCTCTGAAAAAGGATGTCGGATGTACAAAAGTTCGGGCTAAAAAAAGTGAAGACCGGCTACATGAAAGGCTATTGCACTAGAAAGTGTTAGGGAGTTTCAAACCCTAAATATAGCCGTTTCACACACCAGGAAGGGAACTCACGGTTGTCTCTCCAACGGATAGTTTTCAAGAGTGACCTTCGTGTATGCCTATAAATCTTGGTGACCCTCTACATTGTAAGGTTTACGGGAAATTTATACATAACTTAAGAGCTCAAGCCTATTCTTGTAAAAGTTAAAAGCACTTTCGAAAAACTTAGAATTTCCCAAGTGCTTCAATATTGAAGAGAGCTCACTATACTAAGCCTAGCTTGATAAGAATTATCAAAGCTTAATGAGATATCCTAACCCCTTTGCATTGTGCTTCATTGTAAAGGATATCTCATCTAGTAGAAACCAACCGAGAAACCCCAAACCCTTGTGAAGGTAGTTGGAGTGTGTTTGTTGGTGAGAAAGAGTTGTAAAGAGTTAGTAAACTGGCGGAGTAGTCGAAAAACTCTAGAGGAGAAGTTAGTAAGCTCTGAGGGGGTAGTCGAAAAGCTTGTGTGTGATTGAGTAAGTAAACCACGGAGGTAGTCGAAAACTCAAGGTCGGGTTGAGTAAGTAAACTCATGGAGTAGTCGAAAACTTCGGGCGAGTTGAGTAAGTAAACTACGAGGTAGTTAAAGCTCGAGAAGTTGATAGCGAATTTCTCTGAAGAGTCGGGGAGAGTGGACGAGGCACTGTGTCTCGAACCACTATAATTCTTTGTGTTCTTTATTGCTTTTCCTTATCCGTGCTTATCATTTGCATTGACTTGATTTTGAAAGCATACTTTTCATCGATATTGGGTTGGAATCAATCCTTTGAAGTTGCATAAGTGAATCACGGCCTAATCACTATTTCATAAAGGAAGGTTTTCAAAGAAAGCTTAAATCGAGTATAAACTAAGGGCCAACCATTCAAGACTTTGGCGAGTAGGCTAGAAACGAGATAGTTACAAATGAGCGTACTCTTACGAGGGTTGATAAGTTAGTTATCGATCCAAGCAACTCGGGATCTCTCGACTTTTCGAGGACTCGGTTGGGATTATCTCGAGGTTTCGGAAAAGCGGCTTTCGGGATCCTTTGTCTCGATAGACTTTGACTCGGAGCGATCTGTGCTTCTCGAGAACCTAATCTTGAGATTTATCGACCAAAGGTGACCTCAAGAAGAAAAAAGTTTTAAAAACACCGAACACGTGTATTCCCCCATACACGTGTAAGACTCGTTTGCACGGGACCAACAAGTGGTATCGGAAAGCGGTGGTTCAACTTGACCCTGCTTTGTGTGACCAAAGTTTTATTTTCAAAAATACTTGTGGTCTACCTGAACTGATCTTATTTGTTGAAACTTTTTTTTTTCAAGAGATCAGAAAAATGTCTTCTAAAAAACTTCCCATGTTCTCAGTGGAGAACTATGACCTATGGAGACTGAGAATGCAGGCTCATCATCGTATTCAAACATGGCGTATGTGGAGAGTGGTCTCTCAAGGACCATTCCGGTTCTTGTAGTGAAATCGGAGGAGCGAAGATGAGAGAATTGATCCTAGAGCAGAATTTCCTAAGTCTGATGACCAACTGACTCTTGAGGAGAGAAAGTTAGTCAATCTAGACTACATTGTAAAAGACACACTATATAGCACAATTGATGATGGTGTGATGGGAATGATCTCTCACTGTAATACTGCTAAAGAGATTTGGGATACTACTATTGTTATGTGTGCGTAATCGATCATATAAAAAAAACAAACTTTCAAATTGGCAATTGGAAAGTTTGACGGTTTTTGAAATGGATGATGGTGAATCAATAGACAAACTGGAAGTCAGATTCACTAGCATCATGAATGATCTAAATGCACTTGGAAAGAAATACCCACAGAGAGAAGTTGCATTGAAAATTCTTAGAGGTCTATCTAAGAAATGGGATATTCATGCAGTGGTGATTGAAAACACCAAGAATATTAAATCAATGCCTTACCAACAAGTCTTCCTGCGAAATTTGAAAGCCTATGAATTTGTAATTGATAAGAAATCCAAAAAGGCCGACAAAGAAAGATGATTCTTCATCGAGTAAGAATGTGGCCTTAAAAGCCAAAGATAAAACTCAGAAAAACTAGAGTCTCGAGAACCTCCATGCCAAAAATCGGGATGAGCTTGAGGAAAAGCTAAGATCGATGGCAAGAAGGTTTGATAGACTCAATAGTAGATTTGGAAAATACAAAAAGCTATTACGGGAACCACAGTACAGGAAGAAACACGAGGACGGATCAACCGAGAAGAAGAAAAGACACGAAAATTTGAAGGATCTTCATCAAAGAGAAAGGACTCCAAGTCAAAGAAGAAAATGATCGAGGATGATGATGCCAACAGATGCTATAAGCGCCCGGAAGAAAGGTCACTTCGGTATGATTGTCGGATTTGAGTGTTAAGGAGAGAAGAGAAAGGCAAGCTATAAGAGACCGAAGTTCTCAAGCAAAAGGCCATGGTTGCGAGAAGAAGAACACTCGAGGAGGATCTAGCTCTTCGGATGAGATATTCTCGGCGGTGAAAGTGATGACATCCGGGTCGATGGCCATTGAGGAGGTAAACTCTTCTTTCTCTGTTGTTGCTCCTACACTAGCACAAGAGTTTTCAAGTTCCATTTTGAAAATAGTCATTTTGACTGATGGATTCTTTTGAGAATCGATGAAGGACTATCTTTGTTTTGCAAGGATCGCTTAAATCAAACTCAAGAGCGAGATGAAGGCGAAAAAGTGAAAATCTAAAATGGAAAGACTCTAGCAATATTGAAGTCACTTCTCAATTAATGGGAGCTCTTGATGAACTGGATGTTACGAAAGTACAACTCTCGAAGAAAGAGAAGTTGATAATGTCCCTGGCGAAAAAGCTAGAGAAATCCACCAAGAGATTGACTAATCGTAGGCGAAGTTCAATGACCTCTCGAAGCATAAAACTCTACTGTAATCGTGAGGATAATGCACGAGAAGAAGTTAACTCTATTGAATAATGCATCTAATGTAATAGATGAAATTGAGTTACCAGAGATCTGGACTATAAAATACGGATTGGGATACATTCAGGGGGAACCTCACAAGGTCATCTAAATCTTTGCGTTAAGTAGCAAAGAAGACTATCTTTGTAAAACCAAAGTGGCACCTATACTTCAAATCAAGAAACGCCCAAGGTTGTAGAAGACAAGGGAAAAAGGACTATGGTCTCAAAAAAAACCGAATGATCATGTTAGAAAGCCCAAACCTCGGTGAAGGCAAGAAAACCTGAAAGCGGTCGGTTGAAATTTTCGAGCAAGTACTTCAAAGCCTCGGGCTAAGAATGCAAACCCGAAAGGCTCTACCTTGAACCATCGGAGGAATCCTCGGATGAGAAACACTCGGCAGAGACATTCTCAATTGAAGAGACCAAGTCCTCAATTATCTTTGAAAGACCCAGTTCAAAGATGACAACCCGAACCTCACTTGCCTAAGGGTAAAGGTTATCCAACCCGAAGTCATCAAAAAGATTTAGGACAGTCGCACAAAAGCCTAAGATCCGAACGAAGGCCCTGAACCAAAGAAGAACTCTAAGGCACATGTTCATGCTTAAAGCTAGCACACATATCTGTAAAACGCTAAGGCACCCGAGTAGTGGATGTATATGTTGATGTTTATGGAAGACAAATTAGCCACTCTAAAGTGATTAGAGTTACAAAGGCGATTTGGATTCGAAAGGTCTGAAATTAACCTCGTGGGACCCTACACAAAATGGGTACCTAAGAATTGATCATTTTTCGGGGGAAAAAACCCGGGGCACTAAAGGCGATGAAAGATCATACGACAATGATGGAGAGATGAAAAAAGCTCCTGATGTATGGTATCTTGATAGTTGATGCTCAAGACATATGATAGGATTCAAGAAGATGCTTAGTGACTATGTTGAACAAAGAGGCCCACAGATCACGTTTGGAGATAACTCAAGGACGATGAAGGATATGGAACTTTGGAAGTCGACTCCGTTCATATCCATGGTGTTTCATATGTATCTGGATTGAAGCATAACTTGCTGTCAATTAGCCAATTCTGTGATAAGGGTTTCAATGTTGAGTTCTCCAAGAACTTATGCTTTGTGAAAGATAATACATCACAGAAAGTATTCTTCTTGGTACAAGAAAAGGGAATGTGTATCTTCTTCGATTGAGTTCAACTCCTAAAGATACATGTTTAATTGCTAAAAGTTCCACAGATACCCGAGTTGGTTATGGCATAAAAGAATGAATCACCTAAACTTCAAAAACCCCGAACAAGCTTGCAAGATTAGGTCTTGTGAGAGGGTTTCCTAATGAAGTGTTCAAGAAGGAACACATTTGTGATGCGTGCGAAAAGAAAAACAAGTCAAAGCATCATTTAAAAAGCAAAGTAGAAGTTTCTCTTGAGAGAATACTTGACTTTTGCATATGGATCTGTTTGGTCCTATAACACTGTGAGCACTAATGGCGGAAATACACATTGGTAGTAGTTGATGACTACTCAAGATATACTTGGGTCATATTCTTTTCGAAGAAAGAGACTCGAGATAAAATTTGCCGAGAATTCTTGAAAAGACTCAAGATTGAGAAAAATCGAGTGTGGTCAAAATCGATCGACTAAAGGAACCGAAGTTTATAAATCATATCATTTTTTATTATTGTGCAAACAAATGGAATTCTACATGAAACATCACCGCAAGGACCCCTCAACAAAATGGTGTTCTTTGAAAGAAGGAACAGAACTCGAAAGAAGTTCGCGAAGGACAATGATAATGAAGCCGATATTCCTAAAAGATTTTGGGTGAAATTCATCAACACCGCATGCTACTCTCGAGAATATATCCATCTTGACAAAAAGTCAAGGCAAAACGCCTTATGAGCTTTGGAATGAAAGGAAGCCTCTTGTTTCTTTCTTTTTTCGTGTGTTTGGTTTGCAAGTGTTTCATACACAATAATGGTAAAAGATCGGTTGAAAACATTTGATAGTAAAGGCGATGAAGGAATATTCTTAGGATATTCGAAGTCGATAAAGCTTTCGAGTTTACAAGCTGTAGGACTCTTATTGTGGAGGAAACACTCATGTTGTTTTTGATGAATCTGTTTGTGTTGGAAGAAAGCAGGAACATGATGCAAATGAACCGACTAAGAGGATCACCAGATTAAACTGAAGCAGAAAGATAAATCATCCAATTGAACACGAAAAAAAAAAAGTCGGTCATTATCTATGATTGGGTGACTCGGACTCGGATAAAGAAGTTCGGGATGGAAATCGGGATGGTGAGACCCGGAAAACCAACACTCCAAGGTGAACAATGCGAGCAGACACCGATTCGGACTGTGTACGTGATGCCAATGAAGATGTGGTCACTGGCGAGACAATTTTGAATCTATCAACCAAAGGGAACAAATGTCTCGACAATGTTCTCGAATAGAATTTCCACGAGGAAGATGATTCCCCTTTCTCTGTTTTGTTGTTCCTCGAGTTTGCCGATTTAATCGAACCTAACATTTCAAATGTTGAGGATACCATTGAAGGGGAACATCAAGAAGGAAATGGTTAGATAGCCATCCTACAAGAGTTGTGGGTGATGTAACTGAAGGTGTTAAGACTAGAAGGTTCCATGGAGAGAGTGCATTATTCTCCCGCTTCCTATCGGAGAAAGAACCCTCCGAGATTGGTGAAGCTCTACAAGATTCTCCTTTGGATTCTTGCCATGCAAGATGAAATTTGAATCAATTCTCGAGGAATGAAGTATGGGAGCTGGTAGATAGACCGGAAAGGCACAATGTCATTGGAACCAAGTGGGTTTTCAAGAACAAAAGAGATGAAAACAACAACATTGTGAGAAACAAGGCAAGGCTAGTTGCACAAGGTTATTCCCAAGAAAGGCTTGGATTATGATGAAACCTTTGCACTGTTGCAAGACTAGAAGCCATCGATTGTTTCTTGCATATCTGCCCACATGAAGTTCACGATCTATCGGATGGACGTGAAAAGTGCATTTTCGAACGACGTGCTTAAAGAAGAGGTTTATGTGGAACAACCTCCGGTTTCAAACAGAATGACCAAGTTTACGTGCTAAGAAAAAGCTTTGTATGGTCTTAAGCAAAGCACCGCAGCATGGTATGATACTCATCTCGGTTTCTTATTGACCATGGTTTTGTCAAAGGAACTATTGATAGAACTCGTTTCGGGATAGAGGATGGGAAGATATCTTACTAGTTAGGATATATGTTGATGACATCATTTTTGGATCTCCAAACCATCACCGTGTGTGAAAAGTTTTCAACAACGATGAAAGGCAAGTTTGAGATGTCAATGATGGGAGAGGTGAATTTCTTTCTAGGACTTCAAGTGAAACAATCAAAGGAAGGAATATTCATCAACCGCACAAAGTACACCGAGATCCGATTGCCAAATATGGTGTATATGAAATTGCAATGCGATTAGAATTCCCATGAATACTAACTACAAGATGGATCCTAATTACAAGGCAAATCGAGAAGTCATAATCGATTATAGAGGAATCATTGGATCATTGCTCTATCTCACGACAAGTAGGCCGGATATAACATTTCTTTGTTGGGATATGTGCAAGATACCAAGCTAATCATAAAATTTAGTCACATGGAGGCCGCCAAAAAGATCTTGAAATATCTTAAGGGCACAAAGTGAATAGAGGATTATGGTATCCGGTGATGATAACCTAGAGTTAAGTGGTTACTCGGGATCTTGATTATGGAGGATGCGAGAATTGATGAAGTCCACTTGAGAACTTGTCAATTTCTAGGAAGCAAGTCGATATCTTGGTTTTCAAAGAAACAAACCTCGATAGCAACAAATCTTCACAAGAAATTTGAATATATATATATGAGGCTATGCTTCGTGCGTACATGCATTCTTTCGCTCGAGACAACAATTGAGGATTATAAAGTTGTAGCCAATGAAGTACCAATATTTTGTGACAATAATAGTGCCATTGCTATTTCACAAAACCGTTATTGCACACACGGATGCAAGCATGTGGATATCGAGACATCACTTAATCGGAGATCATGTCGAAAGAAGGACATAAGGATGGAGAAAATTCATCTTGATAAGCAGAAATGATATCTTGACTAAACCTTTCGCGAATCAAGATTTCAAGAACTTTCATTTGAATTAGGGATGTTAGAACCGGTGTATAGAGTAAAAATCTGAAAAATTGAAGGTTTTCGGATGCATGAAGTTTTCTCGAACTCTCTTGAGTTCTCGAGGATAAAATGGAAATCTTGAATCGAAGTCTCGAAACTCAGATTCTTGAAGGTCAAGATTACTCGAAGAGCATCTTGAACCAATTCGAAGACTTCGATATTATCTTGACATTTTATCAAGATCGATTACTCGAAGAAGACCGATAGAGAAATTGGTGCGAAGAAGTAATGACTCATGCGATCCATTTATTGCTCAAGTAAATTCAGTAATCATTCGCAATAAATATAAAAACACCTGAGGAATGTGTTTTGGGCGGGATCGTTTTAAATTCTGAAGATGGTCAACAGTCATTTAATGCTCTGCTACATTAATGACCAATGAGGATGTTTTGGCGGCTTACTTTTTAGGAGATCGTTTGGTCAGTATACCCGATTAATCGGAGATTAATCTCAACCGTTGTTACTCACCTAACCAACACGATTCCCCATGATCTCAAGGCTATATAAACCCCAATCAGCCATTCAAGCCAAAATTTTATCAAACCCTTCGTTTTTCAAATCCTCTGCAATTAAAAATCCCTTTTGCCGAAATTCTCCAAACCCTAAAGCTTCCTTCTTCAATCAAACTCTAAAATGGCTCCAACCTGCTCGAGAGATTAGCCGAAACCAACAAGCCGTGGTACGAAGTTCGTTGTCTCACTTGAAAGCACAACCAACTCAAAGCCGTAAGAGGAGGCTGCGTATGATTCGATCGCTAAACTCACCCAACTAATCGAAAAACCCACCGGACTGGGAGTTTGAAAAGAGGTAATCAAATTCATCAGAATTTGAAGATAGATGAAGAGGGTTGTATGCATTCCAAGTTAATCGTATCACACTTAGAGCAAATCATCCAAATACGTCGATTTTGAGAGGGATGCGTATATAGTTCGAAAAAATCTGAATGATGTTTTTGAGCTGTGGTGATAGGAGAGGATCCTACGACGTATATGTCGGGAAGAGAGCATGAGTACTTAGATAGGATTGCCGAGAATCTGTTAAGTTTGAGGCGACCTCGCATAAAAAGGCACTGAAGCCACAATATCGTGTGTTGATGGATATTGTGAGCAAGTGCATCATGAGTCTTGCGGAGAGTTTTGAGCAGATAAGTACCCCGAAGCTCAGATTGATGGCGGCGATAGAAGCTTCACCCACCACGATTTCAAATGGTCAAAATTCGATCCGATCGGACGGTGAGTGAGCGGACCAAAGTTTTGAGGAAGATTGACGAGGCGATCTCAATCAAAGGCAAGATCCACCATGCCACCAAAATTGCTTACATTTTGGAGATGTGCAGAGAGGAGGAGGATATCTTCGCCAATTCGACCCCATTTCCTAAATCCAAAATTCTCCTTAAACCCATTCTTGCAAGCGAAGGTGGTCATCGGGAAGAGAGAAAAGAAGGTAGAATCACCTTCGAATTTCTTTGAAAAGAGATCCAACAAACTAGGGGAAGTTGTTGTTGGAGGCAAAGATGGGAGGAGGAGCAAAAATGATGGCGAAGAATCTTGCTCCAAAACGCAGAAGATTGGTGGTTCTCACCGATGAAGATGAAAGTGATTACGAAGGGATTCAATCTGAGGGGCCAAACCTTTCGAGTTCACCATTATTAAGTGTTGGCTCGGGTTATCTCCGGATACGAGGATCGACCGAGAATGTGTCTTTTTCCGGAGGTGCTCGAGACATCGCTTCGAAGAATAAAATTTCTCGGGAAATTTTCAAAGAGAGCTCGGACCTGAGATGCCTACCTCCCAGTGTGCGAGCTCACCAGAAGAGCTACCAGAGTTGATCTGAAGATGTGCAAGCTTCGGATCGACGCGCCAACTCAGACTCAAACCGAGGATATACCGATTCGAGCCTCATAACCCACTCCAGATGCAAAGCGAGGACTGACCAGACAAAACTTGAATCTTCTTTGAGACTCAGGAGCGAATATTCTTGATGAGCTCGAGTGATCTACTTCTTGATCCTTAGCGTAAACTTCAAATGAACAGAGAGCCCGAGATGGAAGAAAGGTGAAAGAAAAGCGAGTGAGGAGCAAGGGGGAACGGTTCGCCACTTGACCGATACCCTGAGCTCACTCATACCCCGATCTGCAAGATATTTTCTTGATTAATTAATCAGTATTTATCCTCAATCGGACTCTTCCGAGATGCTTGATATTCTTTGCTTTTTTAGAGGGAAGGTGGAATGAGGATGCGGCCTTCTCGACCCGACTTCTCGGATGGTTCGGAAGACAAAGCTTAGGATGAAAAACACCGATTTTGATGATTTCGTTCAGAGGAAGTTGGGTGAGAGGAGAGCAACTAAAGTTGGTGCCCAAGCGGAGACAAATCTCAAGATGGAGATGGGGACCAACAGCAGATGCCGAGAAGCAGATCTCGAGAAGGAAAAGGAGACTGCTGGCGATCAACACGAGCTAGTCAACATCGATCGATGATAGTACTCTTGATCGAGGCGCAGAGCTCGAGCTCGAGAATGAATGGTGAGCTCAAGATGATCGACAAAGATGGGAGGTGCGAAGATTCGCGAGATTGATCTCACCACGATAGAGAAACTTGAGAAGGTTGAGCCAATGATGATCAAGATTGCTCGGATGGAAGAGACGTTAGCCAATCAAGCTCAAAAGATGGGCGGTCTTTAGTCACTCTTGTAACAGGTGCAAATTCAAAACACTCTAACCACCCGGATGACCTCCATGGAAGGAAAGCTAAATGAAGTTCTGGAGGAGTCAAGGCCGAGTTAAGTGATGGCGGAAGCGAAACACGGGTGAGAGTTCGATTTCCTAGAGGTGAAACCGCGAGAAAAGAATGAGGTGCTTATCAAGTTCTGCTTTGTTGAGAAATGAGCTCAATACTCATGACCAAGGTGACAGAGAGATGTTCAAAGAAGCATTCTCGGCTAGTTTTCCCACTTATCCGAAGAAGTGTCGGTGACCAAAAAACCATCTAAGGAGGTGGAAGATTTAACAAGATCGAGATCTTGAGGAGAGATTATTTGTGTGAGCAAAGAGCAATATCACATGGACCACAAAGACTCTCCGGACTTCTTCCAAATTACGGTTGCAAGAAGGGGGAAAATTTTAAAGATCTCGTAAAGTTCATGGCACGCACTTTGGAGAAGAAGGCTCGTAAAGATGCCGAAATGTATAATCTAGCAAAAGCCTTTAAAGAAGCCTGAGCTAATCGAGAAGTTGAAGTTCGCTCGGGAGTAGAAAAGTCTATCTACACTCGAAGTTTACGAGCAAAAGCTATGCTTGATGTTGCAAGAGAGAAACCGAAAGTGCTAGAGCAAAGGTTGGAACAAGCCAGTCATTTCTTGAACTACTATGAAGAGGAAAGCCTTCAGGCGTTGTTCAACTCCGAAAGCAAACGTCAAAGGCTTCTAAGCCAATCCAAAGAAAACCGATTCGGATGATGAAGAAAGTAACAACCAATTGGAATCGAGTCTCAACCTCGAGAAGAAAGTCTTCAACACGAAATACTCAAGACACTCCAAGAAGAACAAGCTAAGAAAGTTCTTTGCCGGTCTCGCGAACGTCTGTGATCAGAAAGAAGATAGACGAAGAGCAGAAGCGAAGGAGTGATTTCAGGAAGTTTGCGAGCAAGAGGAAAGGAACATCAAAAGCACTAAAATGGCCCCACGTTGATAAATGGATGCCCATCAAACTCAACGATATGTGGGAAGAAGTCGAAGAACCTTACGGTTCAATTATGATGTTCTCGGGGAATGGAGAGGAAAGCTCGGATCGAATGAAGCTTTCATTGAATACCTTCTTATCTTCTATCCAAAGTATCTACAGAGCTGGATTAACTTTGCGGATCAAGGAGAGGTACATAATAGTGCAACTACTCCAAATAGAAGCATGCAACTATGTTCACATATTAACAATTGCATTTTTCTGTGTAAATAAGTCGCACTTTTCAACATAACAAGTTGCACGCTTTTAAAATGCACTATGAGTGCACGGTGAACCCGGGTGCATACAAGACCTTGCCTTTTGATAGAGTTTTATACATAAAATTTCATCCCAAATTATAGTATTTTTTTAAGGAAAAAAGAAGTAAGGAAACCCGCATTTTCAAAATAAGATTTTATTAAAGTTACACAATAAATTGAAGAGGTACTCTTGTGTGAAACTGTCACACAATGAGATAGAGTGTAATTTGGACATTAACACTTTAACACTTTAAAAATAGTGTATATTAATAGTATTAAGTTGTGCTCCGTTTCATATATAAAATCGTCTCATATGAGTTTTTATCCAAATTTGAAAATTTTAATGCCAAGTCAAAATATTTGGAAGACGTTTAGTTTAACAATTATACTTAAGGCTGCGTTTAACGCAACCTAAAGGTTTAATATAACAATATTTGGCAGAAAATATATCCTTTAATTTGCTAAAATGATCATGTAACATAATAAAAAGACTAAGTTGCATATACATTTCGATGCACCGTGCATTTATAGTGTATTTTAAAATTATGTAACTTGTTATACTGAAATAAGTAATTTGTTTATACTGAACCGTCTAATGCGGATATGGATAGAAAAAGAGTTGTTCGTAACTATTAATACATAAAATAATTACACGATTCAGTGTAAACAATTTATATCTTTTAATATAAGTATATAACAAGTTGCATGTTTCTAAAATTCACTATGAGTACACGGTGCACCCGAATGCACATGAGACTCACTCTAATAAAAATATACCTACTGTGTTATATATATATATATATATATATATAAATTCCTATATAAATATAAAAATATATTAAATTCTGGAGTACTATATTATCTTATAACAATAAATAAAACAAACATAATATATTAAACTTACAGTTATATTATAAAAATGTATAGGGGTGTTTTGAAACACTTTAAAAGCTCTTCCAAAAACTTTATTTTCAAAACACTCTCACAACTTTTTAAAAATAAAATCTTACGGAAATTTATTTTAAAATGTTCAAAACACACCTATCATAAACTCTTATGTAGAACACAAATAAAAAACTAGCTACTTTTCAGATAAATTGCAAATTGGAATGGCATGGGTTGGCTGCGGCGTGTGGGCCTCATTTATTTATTACCCATGATCATTATGCAAGAACACATTTAAGTAAAATTGCTCATATTGGAAGTTGAAGTCTTTATCAAACAAGTAGGTTGGTTTTGTTCTTTAATTTTTCTGTTTAAAAAAGTAGGTTGGTTTTGTATGACTAGGGTAGCTAAGACCTGTGTCGCACGAGTTTTATAATAGGGAAAATTAATTCACAATTTTATTATAATGTCCTGTAATTTTTGAATTATATGAAAATGTTCTGCAAAATTAAAGACATTGTATAAGATTAATAAAAAATATATTGAAAGATATTTATTGCCAGAATAGTTGTGGAAATTACTCATCTAAAATTGATTATATCGGTTTCATGCTTAACTAATTATATGCTACTCGATCCCTCATGGTCGAAATTGATTATATCTTCGTCACATCGAATTCCCTTCATGGTCGAAAATTTTGGCTCAAAATCACTGAGTTTTTTTATTGATGAAGAATTTTCAGCACAATCACAATCATCTTTTTTGTTTGGTTCCCACGGAATTGATAGGTAAGGTTGACTAGGAATAATAAAATATCATTATTTAACTTATTAAGTAAGATTAATTTGAATATATATATATATATATATATATATATATATTAAATCCTGTGCACAAACCTAACATGACTTATAAACTGAACATGATGGAGTATTAAAATCTTGTCCGACCACTATTATTGCACAATATATTGCAGAAAAATCTCAACATTTAGTTCATTTTCATTTACAAAGTTTATTTTATTAAAGTTTTTAGTTTCATTCTTTCTTTACTAAGAAAATAAATTTTAAACTTTTATACCATTAATGAAGTCAACAAAAAAAAATTAAAAAATAAATTTTTTTTTTGGTAAGGAAAATTCTTTATTCAATAAATCATAGAGAACAAAAAATGAATGTACACTGTTGTACAAATTGAAAGAGAACTAACTCTCAAGTATATGCCTAGGATTAACTAACCAATCCATAAAATGGAAAATTACTGAAGGAGGAATATTTAACTTAACACCAACTCCAAAATCTTCCTTTGATTTCATCCACTATCTTCTCGGTTCAAAGCATTTTCCATCAAAAAATCATTTTGTTCCTCCTTTCCAAATGATCCAAACAATACATATCCATAAACTTATAGCCAAAAGATTGCCTTTTTTTTTCGGAAAAGATTAGGAGTGAGCTAAGAAGTGTTGAATTATCGATTATGACTCACTCCGAGATGCTCATTTTGTTGGGAGATGAATTTAATAAAGATATATGATTTTGATTTGATCCCAAAACCCCGAAGTATGACATGTTCGGAATGATCTTGAAAGTTGAGTCGAGGATTAGTTTTTAGAATATTAGGGATGTTATCTGCAGAATGTATAGTCAGATATAGTTCGGGATATTTCTTGAAGACTTCGATGGGATCTTGAGTAATCAAGACTCGCCGAGAAGACTCGAAGACATCATCAAGATAAACTACAAAGATTGAAGACCTCAAGACTCGAAGACCTCGAAGACTCGGAAGACTCAAGACACAAAAATCAAGACCGAGAAACTAAAGATCAAGAATATTGAAGGCACGATAATTCATCAAGACTCGATGAAGGTCTTGAATGCTCGAGAATGAACCCGAATGTTTGAGCAATGAATATATCTATCCGAAGGATGCAATCTTGAGAAGATCTCGATTCCTTAGAAAATAGATATTTGCAAGACATTCAAATGCGCACAAAAGGAACTAAGTCGGAAGTGTTGTTAAGGTTATATCAAACTCGAGTTTGTAAAAAAAAGAGCCGTTGAAGGTGTTTACCTTTAACCTGGAGACAAAAGTCAAAAAGAGAAGACAACACTGCATACCTAATCGACAAATGTGTCTCGAAAAAAAGGATGTCAGGATGTACAAAAAGTTCCGCATCGCAAAAAGTGAAGACCGGCTACATGAAAGGTTATTGCCTAGAAAGTGTTAGGGAGTTTCAAACCCTAAATATAAATTGTTTCACACACCACAAGAGGGAACTCACGAAAGTTTTGTACATCCAACGGATAGTTTTCAAGAGCGACCTTGGTGTATGCTATAAATCTTGGTGACCCTCACATTGTAAGGTTCTTGGGAAATTTATACGCAACTTAAGAGCTCAAGCCTATTCTTGTAAAAGTTAAAAAGCACTCGAAAAACTTAGAATTTCCCAAGTGCTTCAATATTGAAGAGAGCTCACTATACTAAGCCTAGCTTGATAAGAATTATCCAAAGCTTAGTCGAGATATCCTAACCCTTTGCATTGTGCTTCATTGTAAAGGATATCTCATCCTAGTTGAAACCAATCGAGAAACCCCAAACCCTTGTGAAGGTAGTTGGAGTGTGTTTGTTGGTGAGAAAGAGTTGTAAAGAGTTAGTAAACTACAGCGGAGTAGTCGAGAAAACTCTAGAGGAGAAGTTAGTAAGCTTCTGACAGGGTCCGAAAGCTTGTGTGTGATTGAGTAAAGTAAACTACGGAGGTAGTCGTAAAACTCAAGGTCGGGTTGAGTAAGTAAACCACGTGGAGTAGTAAAACTCGGGGCGAGTTGAGTAAGTAAACCACGAGGTAGTCGTAAAGCTCGAAGTTGATAGTGAATTTCTCCGAAGAGTCGGGAGAGTGGACGTAGGAACTGTGTGTCTCGAACCACTATAATTGTTGTGTTCTTTATTGCTTTCCTTATCTCTGGCTTATCTGTTGCATTGACTTGATTTTGAAAGCATACTTTTCAACGATATTAGATTGGAATCAATCCAATGAAGTTGCATAAGTGAATCACACCTAATCACTATTTCATAAAGGGAAGGTTTTCAAAGAAAGCTTAAATCGAGTATAAACTAAGGCCAACCATTTCCATTAACCTGAGCTTCTAGAACAGATAGTTACCAAACCCGAACGAACTCTTTACGGGAGGGTTGAGAAGTTAGTTATCGATCCAAGCAACTCGGGATCTCTGACACTCGGGACTCGGTTGGGATTATCGAGGTTTACGAAAAGCATTTCGGGATCACTGTCTCGATGAACTTTGACTCGGAGCGATCGTGCTTCTCGTAACCTAATCTTGAGGATTATCGACCCAAGCTGACCTCAGTAAGAAAAAGTTTTAAAAACACTGAACACGTGTATTCCCCCCCCCATACACGTGTAAGACTCGTTTGCACCGGGACCAATATCGACCAATTATAACAAGCGTACCAAATATTGGACGAGGCGGGACACTAAAAAAGAGGTGTGAAGCAGTTTCCGGACTTGTATTACACAAAGGACAGCTTGTAGTGCTATTTTGTGGAAGGATGTTACGGTTTCTGAGGTTCACTCTAGTAGGTAACCGATCTTGAAGAAGTCTCCATGCCATCGCCGAGGTTTTAAGAGGTGCGATCTTGCTCCAAATGCATCCAAGAATAGAGATGTTCCCTTGGTTTTCACTAACCACAGATGTTGGCGAGCGGATATCATTGTATGCTCATTTTGCCCTGAATTGGTTATCCGTAGATAGCTTCCATTTCCACGTATCCTCCGCCTCTTCGGCTAGGGTAAACCTGTTCAACAAACAAATAAGATCATTAACAGATGATAACTCACGTTCAAATAGAGGCCTATTCCATACTAAATCCCAACTCCAGGACCCATTGACCCACTTCCCCATCTCACTGATTTTCTTCTCCCTCAAAGCACTTAAGCGATACAACCTAGGAAATCTAGTTTTTAGTGACTCAACACCTGCCCAAGGACTTTCCCAAAAGCTCGTATTATCCCCTTTACCTATGTATCTTTCTAAGTTGCCCCATAACCACTTCCCCCCTTCCCCAATTATATTATTCAAGACATCCTTCCACCAACTAGACATCCTATTCCAACTACCTTTTATTATAAGTCCCGATTCTCCCACATCGACCTCCCCATATAAAGATCTTAAGACTCTACCCCACAAGCCCTTTCTTTCCACAAGAAATCTCCAGACCCATTAAATGGTGGTACAGGGTTAATATATTATAGTACAAAGTTAATTTTGTTGTACAAATTTAAAATAATGATACGAGTTGAATTTAATTGTGGTACAAACTGAAATAATGGTGGTATGAGGTTGAAATAAAGGTGGTATGAGGTTAATTTAATAGTTATACAGACTGAAGTGATAATGATACGAGGTTGAATTAGTGTAGTACGAGATTAATTTAAAGTGCATGGTATGAACTGAAGTGATAGTGTTATGGGTTAATTGAATGGTGATACATATAAAAATGATGTTGGTACGAGATATAATGAAAGGATAAAAAAGGGCAGAGTTGGAAAAATAGTACTCCTAAAAAAGAATAATACAAATTTTGTGACATAATTTTTTTTGTTAAGAAATCAAGTTTTCAGGATTGAAGAAACTTGAAAATGCCAGCAATATACCCGCGCAAACCCGAAACAAGAATGGAATCGATGAAAACGGAATTGAAATGAGACAACAATTACGTGGTTTGATCAATCGATCTACGTCCACGAGAAATCAGAACACTACACTCACTATGACAATTGGGATTACAAGATTACAATCACTCTCCTCTCACTGAATTTGAGAATTCCCCAATTCAGGTATGAACCCTAATCAGATGGATTGAATACTCTAAACTCTCTCAATCAATGTGTAAAACTGTATAACTAACTCGCTTTCTGTTACTTTCTAATGCCCAGGAACAAATGCACTATTTATACCTGACTTTGCCGCTCAATTTCATCCCGCTCCAATGAGCATGCAGTCCAGTATTAGTTGTGACTCCAAAAGGTATTACTCATAACGCCCAAAGGTATCACTTGGTTGTACTTAAATCTGTTAGGATTAGTTGATGACTAGGATGGTATAGTAACTGATTTCAATTCCAGTTGGCATGTACTCATAACAGTTGCATTTACTTATCACAATTCTCCACCTCAATGCAACTTGTGTTCATCATCTTCCCATGTACACCTCTTCATTAGTAAGACATCCCTTTGTTCTAGCTTCACCATCCTAGAACGAAGAATTGAACTTAGACTTAGCGTTGACTTGGTTAACATATCGGTTGCATTATCTTACGTACCAATCTTGATCTTGAAATGAAGTCCTTTTCCACAATGTCTCTCACAAAATGTAGCTTTACATCGATATGCTTGCACCTTTCATGAAACACACGATGTTTAACGAGGTGTCTTGCACTCGATTATCACAAAAATATGTTCTTTGTCTTACATCTCACTCCAAAGTCCCTTGTAATCCCTCTTAGCCAAATTGCCTCTTTTCTTTGCCTCTGTATTCTGGCTATGTATCCGACCTCTGTAGTTGACAAGACCACCACAGTTGTAGAGAGTAGACTTCAAGTGATATTGTCCCATTTAGAGTAAAAAAATATACCAAGTTAGAGACTTTCTAGTATCTACACTACCAAAGACAAAAGTCGAATCCACATAACCCTTTAGCTTATCGGTTGTTATATCTGTTTTTTTCAAGCGAAGTCCTAAGTTTGAAGCTCCATTCAAGTATCTTATGATCCATTTTCGGACCATCCTAATGAAAATCTTTCGGGATCTCCCATAAACCTACTTACCATACTCACATCAAAGGCTAAACCGCCTAGAACATACCATAACATACATTAGGCTACCCACACCACTAGCATAAGAATAAGGAATATTTTGCATTTTTTTCTCTATTAGAGTCTTTAGGCGTTGATCAATCGATAATTTGAGCTGTTGTCCCAATGGTTTATTCATTGAGGTTTACTTTGATGCATCTGAAACTTTTCCAATACTTTCTTCACATAGTCTCTTTATGTTAGAAACAACTTCCCCGATTGCTTGTCCCCGATGATGTCCATGCCTAGAATCCTCTTAGCATGTCCCAAGGTCTTTCATCTCAAAAGGTCGAAGTTTAGTTTTGCCTTTAGAGATTGAATTCTTTCTTAATCTTCTTACTTGCAATGAGCATATCATCTACATATAGTAGAAGATAAGTCACAACATTGCTTCCTTCCTGTCTTTCTAAGTACACACAATTTGTCATACTTGCACTTTGAAAACCCCCCGAAGCCATGAATCGGTCAAATTTCTTGTACCATTGTCTTGGGCTATGTTTGAGACCATACAATGACTTCTTTAGTAGACACACCTTGTTTTCATTTCCTGGTGAGATGAATCCCTCAGGCTGACTCATATAGATAGTTTCCACTAGATCTCCATGAAGAAATGTTGTCTTCACATCTAGTTGTTGAAGTTCCAGGTTTTCTTGAGTAACTGTTGAGAGTAGAAGCCTTATAGAACAGTACTTCACAACTTGAGAGAAAACTTCATTGTATTCTATCCCTTCCCTCTGTGTGAAACCTCTAGACACTAGCCTTGCATTGTATCTAATGTGTTCAGTAGTTCCCACTTCAACTTTCTTCTTAAACACCCACTTACAACTTACAACTTTCTGTTTTCCCTGTCTCTCCACCAAAATCCAAGTCTTGTTCTTCTCTAAGGATTGTAGTTCTTATGTCATGGCCATTATCCAGTGTTCCCTTTCATCACTGGTTATGGCTTGAGTAAAAGTTTGAGGCTCACTATAATCTAGTTTTTCTGATGTAACCAAAGCATAAGAAACTAGATCAGCTTGACCAAATCTAGCTGGGGCCCTAGTTTGCCTTCTCTGTCTATCTCTTGTCAACTCATAACCACTCAAATATGCTCCCTGAGCTCCACCAATATTCATGTAAGGTTGAGGCTCATGTTCATCCTGGTCTTGCTCTCCATCACTATCAGTGTGTTCATCTTGAGTTTCTTTAGTGCTTGTAGCAATTGGCTCCACTAGAACTGGAACAGTATCACTTGAGATGTCCCCATTCAGGTCTTGCTGATTTCCCTTGTACTGATAGCCCATTTCATGTTCATTGAATGTCACATCTCTACTCACCATGCATTTTTGCTTTCCAGGCTCTATACACCACAACTTGTAACCCTTCACACCTTTAGGATACCCAATGAAGATGCACTTTAGAGCCCTTGGGTCCAGTTTATCTTGTCTTATGTGAACATAAGCAGTGCACCCAAAAATCTTAAGCTTGTTGTAGTCTAAAAGCTTCCCATACCAAAGTTCATCTAGTGTCTTCAGATATATGGCTGTAGATGGTAATTTTTTTATCAAATAACAGGCTGTACTCACAACTTCACCCCAAAAAGATCTAGGTAGTTTTGCATCTGACAGCATGCATCTCACCCCTTCTAGGATAGTTCTGTTCATCCTTTCAGCCAATCCATTTTGTTGAGGATTGGCAGAGACAGTTCTATGCCTTGTGATACCTCTCTCCCTGCAGAATTGTTGAAATTCCTTAGATAGATACTCTAACCCATTATCTGTTCTGAGATGCTTAAGCTTCTTTTGCTTCTTGTTTTCCTGTTCAGATAACCATTCCTTAAACTTGGCAAATGCTTCTGATTTCTGTTTCAGAATGCACACCCACACTTTTCTAGTGTGATCATCTATAATAGTCATGAAGTATCTCCCTCCACCATGAGATTCAACTCTAGCAGGTCCCCAAATGTTAGAGTGAACATAGTTAAGAGCTTCTTTTGTACAGTGAGTCCCTTTAGGGAATGCATGCTTTCTTGACTTTCCTAGTATACATTGTTCACAGAATTCCGGTTTGGTTACTCTTTTCCCAGAGAAGACACCTTCTCTGATAGAACCTTCAACCCCTTCTCTCCAATGTGGCCTAGTCTCTTATGCCAAGAGATTGTGTCAACTTCACTCATAACAGCCTCAGTAGGCCCTGCAATAGTCTTCCCAATCATGATATACAGGCCATTCACCTTTTCACCTTTCATAACTATCTTATCTTCCTTTGTTACAAGAATTTGACCCTTCTCAGTCGTAAACTCATAGCCTAAGGCATTTAGTGATCCAAGAGATATTAAGTTTCTCTTAAGATCTGGAACAAACCTTACATTTGATAGGATCTTGTGCTTCCCATCAAACATTTGAATCCTCACAGAGCCCTCTCCTCTAACTTGACAGCTTACATCATTCCCAAGTAGTACCATTCCACTATCAGCTTTCTTCAAATCAAGAAACCAGCCCTCCACATGGCACATGTGGAAAGAACACCCTGAATCCAGTACCCATTCTTGATTTAGTCTGTCATTGGTTAAAGCAAGAGCCTCTGCACTCTCATATCCACTTTCAGCAATAACATCCTCAGCTTGGGATGCCTCTTGTGGTTTTTTGCTCTTTTCTGGGCAATTTTTCTTCAGGTGTCCCACTTTGTGACACTTGAAACATTTCATCTTTTCCACAGAATCACCAGGTTGTTTCTCATCCTGATTCTGCTTGCCTCCCTTCTTCTTGTTATGAGACTTCTTGTTTCCAACCTTGAACTTCACATTTAGCCCCTCTCCTTGATTTTGAGTCTTCTTTTCTCCCAGAGAACTATTCAGACTCTTGGTTTTAAGAGCTGTTTGTATCCGCTCAAAATTCATGGCTGTTTATCTCCCAAACAGTAGGGTGTCCTTGAAATTCTCCAAGGATTTTGGAAGTGCATTTAGCAACATTAGAGCCTTATCTTCATCCTCAAGCCTTACATCTAGATTTTCCAGATCATCAATGGCTTGATTGAACTCATCAAGCTGCTCTCCAAGAGATTTCTCTTCTGTCATCTTATATAACATGAGTTTCTGCTTCATGAACAATTGGTTTGAAACAAATTTAGTCTGATACAAGCTATCAAGCTTTGCCCACACATCAGCCGCACTCTTCTCCCTTGCCACTTCCCTGAGAACCTTATCTCCGAGACACAAGATGATAGTGCTATGTGCTTTCTCGAGTTGCTCTATTTTCTTGACTTTATCCGCATCAGATGCAGATGCATCTACTGGTACCAATACATCACCCAACTCATGATGAATTAACAGAGCATTCATCTTGATTATCCATAGCACAAAATCGGTCTTCCCATTGAACTCTCCACGTCCAATTTGAACGATGCCATAACTTATTTCTATCTATTTCCACAGACGACGCCACTTGTTAAGAAATCAAGTTTTCAGGATTGAAGAAACTTGAAAATGCCCGCAACACACCCGTGCAAACCCGAAATAATAATGGAATCGATGAAAATGGAATTGAAACGAGACAACGATTATGTGGTTCAATCAATCAATCTACGTCCATGGGGAATCAGAACACAACACTCACTATGACGATTGGGATTACAAGATTACAAGCACTCTTCTCTCACTGAATTTGAGAATTCCCCAATTCAGATATGAACCCTAATCAGATGAATTGAATGCTCTAAACTCTCTCAATCAACGTGTAAAACTGTATAACTAACTCGCTTTATGTTACTCTCTAATGCCCAGGAACAAATGCACTATTTATACCCGACTTTGCCGCTCAATTTCATCCTGCTCCAATGAGCACGCAGTTCAGTATTAGTTGTGTATTACTCGTAACGCCCAAGGGTATCACTTGGCTGTACTTGAATCTGTTAGGATTAGTTGATGACTAGGATGGTATAGTAATTGATTTCAATTCCAGTTGGCATGTACTGATAACAGTTGCATTTACTTATCACAATTTTTTATTTTTATATTAAATTATTTATAAACTCATTTCTAAATTGAATTGATGTTATATGGCAACTAAAAATATTTGAGAAGTAAAATTATACTTACGGTTGCGTTTAATGAAACCTAAGGTTTAGCATAACAATGTTCGCACAAAATACTTTTGCTAAAACGTTCATATAACATAATAAAAAAAACAGTTCTGTTGTATAATATAATGATATTTTACTTTTTTTAGCTTATCTTTTTGTTATGCAACTATAATAATATGTATTTAAAAAATTAGATAAACGAATTAGTTTTATATATCTCTACAAATTCGGCATGATCGAAGGAACATAATTAGAAATTAGAATAGCAAAAATTGAAAAGTTCGAATTATTTTTCTCTGTAAACCACATTTCCAAGAATTGAATTCGTATAAAAAAACCGCTTGCCAACAAATGTGTTTTTATATTTTCTTTTCCTTTCTCACCAAAATTTATAACTGCAATATTCTTTTTGGTTCCAAGTTACAAAAAGTAGAACTGGAAAATCGACCTGATTTTCAACACATGACATCTCAAAGCAAAGATTTTTTATTTTACATACATGTTGCAATAATTATTCAGATCTATTTTTATCATTTAAAGTGTTTTTAATTGGGTTAATTTAATTAAAGAGACACACTTGCATGAGACCGTCTCATGGTGAGACGGGGCATAAGTGTTGGGGCATCAAATAATATCTCATATCGAAATAATATGTGAGGATCATGGAATTTATTTGGATGAACACTATCTCCATTGGTATGAGACCTTTTCGGAGTTGCCTAAAAATAAATTCGTGCGGGCTCGGCCCAAAGCGGACAATATCATACCAGAATTTGGGTCCATCCAGGGTCCTAACAGTGGTATCAAGAGTTGAGTCTGGTCTCTAGATATTCTGAGTACACTTTATGGTTGCAACTTAGTCTGATCTTCCACATCAGAAAAGAAAAAGGTTGGGGGTTCAACAAAAGGTGGAGAAACAGTATGTCAAAGCTTCAAGTCCAATGAAGTTTGATGTGGAGAAATTTGATGGAAGAATTAACTTTAGCTTGTGGCAAGTGCAAGTTAAGGATGTGCTGATACAATTTGGTGTACACAAGGCTCTGAAATGAAGGTCAAGTTCGTCTGAAAGTACAAGCAAAAAGGATTCTGGCATGAGTGATGAAGATTGGGAGGATCTGGGCGCTGCAAGCACAATACGTCTGTGTTTGGCCAATAATATTCTTGCAAATATATACGGAATTTCAAGTGCCAAGGAGTTACAGGAAAAGCTAGAGGCTCTTTACCAAGCGAAGGACATTTCAAATCGTTTGTACCTGAAAGAACAATTTCACACCTTACGGATGGATGAAGGTATGAAAATTTCTAATCATTTGAGTATTCTTAATGATATTATCTTTGAACTAGAGGCATTTGAAGTGAAAATTGAAGATGAGGATAAAACGTTGAGGCTCATCTTGTCTCTTCCGCATACTTATGAGCATATAAAACAAATTTTAATGTATGAGAAGGAAACTTTAAATTTAGCTGAAGTCACAGGAAAAATTACTTCTGAAGAGAGAAGGCTGATGAGTGAAGGACGAACTACAATGAAAGATTCAGCAATGGTGGCTTTTAGCAAAGGAATGAAGAAGGACTTCAATGGTGTTGTTTGTTGGAAGTGCGGGAAACCTGGGCATATAAAGCGAAACTGTCAAGGTGGAGCGGTCGTGGAAAATAGCTCTGAAACTAACATTGTGACAGACAATGATATCCTCTGTTGAGAACATGAACATCCTTATGGCATGTCCAACTGCCATGGAAAATGATGTGAATATTAGTTGGACCACATGTGCATTGGTTTGACATAGATGCAAGGTGTGTGGTGAATGATGTCGATAGTTGAAGGACTTCTAGGAGAGCCAAAAGCTAGAAGGAGCACCATAGTTTTCAGCGGGTTTTTTGACATGTGCCAAAGAAAATTCTTAGAATGATTTATTTTATGTAGTTGACAATTCTTAGAATGGTTGATTCTTAGTGTTTTACTCAAATGGTGGAGTAGGTTATTCTCTGTTTTGAGAATGATGATTCTTTAATTTAAAAATCATAAATGTCGGTGAAGACAATGTAGTTTTCTTTTATTTTACTAAGGTAGAGATTTTGTTAGGAATTTAAGCAAGCAATTATAGGAGAAAATAATGGAACTACGGAATTAAGGAACAAACAATTTGGTTACCCAGTTCGTCAAACTGACTACATCTGGGGGCACTACCAAGCCAGGAGAGATCTACTATATCGTATAAGATAGTGCAAGTAGTGCAAGATACAATGGGGGAGTCAGGGGGTTATTTATACAAAAAACCCGAACTGGGAAACTGGGCCAAAACCCTAGATTTGGCTCATCCTGGCCGAAACCCTATTTCCGCGTCCAGGCCTCCGGAACCGCTCGACCAGGGCCTTTGGTCGAGCGGTTCTGCTCGAGCTCACCTTCTGGTCGAGCGCCTATGCTGCGCTGCATGGGGGGGCGCTCGACCGAGCATAAGTGCTCGACCACGAGCACAGGTCGAGCGCCTCCCGCTTCTTGCATTCCGATTTCGTTCAGGCTCCAACAATCCCAACATATTTTTGGACTTATTTTATGTTAAACTAAAAGTATGTTTATTCCACATCGATTGTGAGCAAATAATTGGGGCTTCCTAATCCTGTATAAGGAGCCCATTAGTTTTTGTTACAATTGCACCAATCAATGCACTTTAGTCTTGTGTTTAATTCTAGTTAAATTCCTTTCACATATTCTATTGTAGTAGTCTTGTGAGAAGGTGAGAGTCTTTCAAAGACTTGTAATAGTGTAAGGCTGTCGAGTGAGATATAATAATTTTGTATGATTATAGAAACTTATCATACAATGGTATTTCTTTTGTGGACCGTGATTTTTCTCCAATTTTGGAGTTTTTCGAGTAAAATTCTTGTGTTGGTGATTGCTGTTTTTTATTCATTTAACTTCTCATTTATTTTTTATTTTCCTATTGTTGTGAATTGAGACTTTATTTCCCAACAAGTGGTATTAGGGCCATGGTCCCAGACAAAACTATGTGGAGTAGTCCCCGGTGTTGAATGAATAAGAAGGTGAATGACAGTTTTTGTGGAGTTATTGAAGTGAGCCTTGACAAAAAAATGGGGGGTCTCTATGGACTAGGCGGTGTTGACCTAGATAGAGCGAGTCGTTTGAGGGGAGACTCGATGATCTTTGTTTGAGGGGAGGACTAGTGGGGTACTATCAAATAATATCCCACATCGAAATAATATGAGAGGATCATGAAATTTATTAATCAGGATGTACACTATCTTCATTGATATGTGGCATTTTGGAAGATGCCAAAAAACAAATTCATACGGATTTGGCCCAAAACGAATAATATTATACTAATGCGGGGATTTGGGTCCATCCGGGGATGTACCTTAATATAAGTTGGACATTGACACTTTAACATTTTAAAACTCTCATATAAGTTTTATTAATTTTAATACAAATTGGACAATGACTCTTTAACACTTTGAAATTCTCATATGAGTTTTGTTAATTTTTAATGATTTTAAGCCGATCTCTGTTAATTATTTTTCAAAAATCAACTTAAAAATGATGTTGAAATTTGTCAAAGCCGGGGCTCAGTGATATGACATTTCAGCACATGCAAGCCCAGCAAATTAATTTCACGTGGTTAAGATTCTTATCCAACACATTGACATTAGTGGCTTTTTAGTTTTTTTCAACAATGCTACTGCACTGTACATACGATAGTAAAATAAGTAGTAGTAATATTTTTTTCCATGTTTGCAAAATTGTAGATTTTAATATAGAATCAGATGAGTTTCTATGAAGTCCATATAGCCTAAATTATTTATATAAATGCTATAGTGGATAAATATATTATACAGGTGTTGAGCTTCATAAAAAGCCCAAAATACAAAATATGATCCCATATCATTACTCCCTCTCCTTAAGTGACTATATATAGACATTAAATTATAAATATGCATATATATTAAGTACATTCTTTTAATATACAAAAAAATGGATATATTTACAGTGATTTCATAACATGAACAACATAAAAGGAAACATGTATTACGTGATTATATTAAATTGTATTTGGTTAGGTCTTGTATGTACATTGGTGCACCGTACATTTATAGTGTATTTTAAAAGTCTTGTTATGCAGAAAAGTGCGACTTATTTACACAGAAAAATACAACTGTTAATATGAGAACATAATTGTATGCTTCTGTTTGGAATATTTGCACGCTTCTAAAATATACTATGAATGCACGGTACACCCGAATGCACATGGGACCCACTCATTATTTTTTATACGTTACAATGTAAATAAGTTGATGCATTGATGATTTTTATTTTAAGCAATGTATTAATGATTTAAAAAGTTTTAAGTTAATTTTTTATTTTTGGTATCGTACCTATTTAATCTTAACATCTAAATAGAGCTATTAAAACTGGCTTAATTAACCCGTTGGGCCAATCCATCTCGTCGTTCTTAAGAGGTGGATTGTGAAAAAAATAAAAAATAGCACGCTTGGCGGCATGCCTAAACTGATCCACCTACCTTTTTTTTCAATCTTTTACATTTTTATACACGTTTTAACTAGTTTGAATCACAAATGGTCTCATAACTTTGGTCTAAATTGAATTAGTCTCATAAGTTTGTTTGTCATCAATTTAGTCTCAATAACTTTGATAAATCCAATTTTAGTCCTAAATCGGTCGGAACAACGTCGTTTTTTGGTTTTTATTTGGGGCTTTCCGGTGGATGCTGCGACTGGACTATCCCGTGTACTTTTTTAAAACAGCTGAAATTTTAGGCATATATAATTAAAATTTTAAACTTAAAATTAAATCAGAATTGACGGCAAGAATTAGTCAAATATACTTAAAAATACACGTAACAGTATACGTGACAGTCAAGTCACAACATCCGCCAAAAAGACCCAAATAAAAATGGCAAAACGACGTTGTTTCGGCTGATTTGGGACTAAAATTGGACATTGTCAAAGTTATTGGGACTAAATCGACGACAAAAAAATTTATGGGACTAAATCTATTTGAAGTCAAAGTTATGAGATCATTTGTGATTCAAACTCCGTTTTAACCATTATGATATTTTTTTGGATATTTTGTAAAGTTTATGTTTATAGGTGATAAATTTTATTTGTAGAAAACTATGTTTATGAACAATTATGGTTGATGAATGGTGAAGTTAAATTTGTAGGAAGTTATGTTTGTGATTAAGAAATATTTTGTTTTAATGTACTTTATATTGATGGTAACCAACATAAATTGTTTAATTACATTAATGTACTTGATTTAATTGGATTAATGTATTAGAGCTTTTAAATTACATACTCCTTCCATCCTTTGTTAAACTTCTCATTTTGCCAAAACGGGCGTCCCAACTTAAGCTTCCCATTTCCTTTAATGAAAATCCACCTTACCGAGTTTAAATCACAGTTGGTCTCATAACCAAGACCTCAAATAGATTTAGTCCTATAATTTTTTTTATCATCGATTTAGTCCCAATAACTTTGATAATGTCCAATTTTAGTCACAAATCGATCGGAACAACGTCGTTTTACCGTTTCAATTTGAGATTTCCCGGCGGATGTTGTGACTGTATAACCACATGTATTTTTTAGTGTGTTTGACTAATTTTTGCCGTCAATTCTATTTTTATTTTAAGTTTTTGTTTTATAAATTTTAGTTATATGTCTAAAATTCCAGCTGTTAAAAAAAAATACACATATCAGCTCAATCACAACCTCACCTCAAATTGAAACTACAAAACGACAGTGTTCCGATCGATTTGGAACTAAAATTGAACATTATCAAAGTTATTGGGACTAAATAGACAATAAAAAAACACATGAGACTAAATTTATTTGAGGCAAAAGTTATGAGACTATTTGTGATTCAAACTTCACCTTTTATCTCTCTACTTTTTTTTCTATCAAATCTCAACAACCCACTACACATAAATACTCGCTAAAAGACGGTATTTTGTGGATTTTGGTCCTCGGTGCTAACGTCTTAGCGGTTATATTTGAAACAATTACATCTCATTTAAAAGTTCAAATTTAATGGCGGTGTGAAATTAATTCATATATATTATCCTTATTTACGGGTTAAATTATTTTTCTCCATTATTTGGAGGAGACTCATCGAGTAAATAATGTAATATAGTGGAGTTGCGTACGAGAATCGAACTCAAGATCTGAAAGCGATCCAAAGACTCTAATACCATGAAAGAATTTTATCTCATCTAAAAGTCGAAATTTATGAAAAGGTACGAAAGTAATTAGTATATATTACTAGTTTAGTGCTCGTGCGTACGAGGTTCTTTAATTAAAAAAATACAATATTCTCACTAAATTATTATTTGTACAGTTCACTATCCATCCCTTACAAAGACCTCCAAATTACACATCATTCCACTAATAATTACGCAGAAAAAATATCTAATGAGATAAGTTTCACTCACCTAGTCCCTCATCAAAAAATTATTTTATCTATTTATTTTATCCATTAAATACTACAAGTCAACTCTCATAAAAAATATCCTGAAAACTCAATTGTGCAAATATTCTTGGGATGGAGATAGTATATTTAATAATTAAAAATATAAAAATGTGCATAAATACACTAAATATAAATTAATTATTATGTGCATAGATGCACTAAACATAAATTAATCATTAATAAATTTTCTTAAACCTTGAAATAAAATTATATGTCAAATGTTATTTATCTCATGTAATATGAAGTTGAAACTTGCAAATAAAAAAATTGGTTAAGAAAAAACAAAAAAAAATTAAGAAAGAAATATTAATATATTAACTAATATGTAATTTTTTTAAAAAAAAGTGAATGAATTATAATATAAAATAATTTTATTACATAAAATAAATTAAAATATACATCAGAGCATTTATTAAATAAAATTAATCATTAAAGAACTAATAATTATATATATTTCACATTAACATAAAATACATTTAGATTGAATATTTTACTTATATTAAATCAAGTCAAATAAAAAATTAAATAAACAAAGGTAAATGAATAATATAATAAATAAAATATAAAGTAATAAATGTTAATTACACATTTTATAACATCTATACATACTTTAAATAAATAAAAAATTAGAAATTAATTATATTGTGACATGTCATTATTACTTGTAAACCAAATTTATTATTTACTTCACATAATTCTCACATCTTTATAAGACCAGGCATTATCGAAATACAAAATGATACGACATGCCAGTAATAGAAATTTCATATTAATAGGCTTGTGGGATGTTTTAAAAATCGATGTATGATAAAATATTTTATAATATAATAAAGATTAATACAAAAAAAAATTTAGTGCTCAATAAAATAAATATTCAAGATCAAGATATTTAAAAATTTATAGATTGACTTAGTTGGTAAGAAGTGTAAGGTTCAAACTTCGACCTTAGTTATTATAATTTTTTTTTATATACTAAACTACACATTAAAATGATGCCACATATTACTACAAACCAATAAAAGAACTAACATATCAATACAATAAAATGTAGCATCTCATCCGAATTAACCTCAAGACTGTTGGGATAACATTTGCCAGTATCTATCGGGATGACCTCATAAACACAAATTTAAATTAACAATTATTACTAGCATGAATTTACCTAAGTGAATTCAAATAATAATTTACGTCAACAACGACATGCAAATAAAATTCACGTAAAGAGTCCTAGCATGCGGAAATTCTAGGAGTTTACGTAAACGTACCCGTTGGAGAGACAGTCTGAGATGGACAGGATCAAGTATCTGGCTACCAACCAAAAGTCCTTCTCAAGTATTCCCAAGTCCTCGATCAATAACGCGGTGGGAGGTTCTCCGATGAACGATTTATAAAACAAAGGAAAAAAATAAAATTGTTGCACCACCTTTGTGGATTTCTAATATTTCCAGCACATGGAATTGGTATTAAGATGAATGAATTCATCCTCTATTTATGGGGGGGTTCGAAATTTTTAGGTCAAAAATTAGGGTTTGGAAAGATCTTTTCTTGATCTCCAAGAAATCTTGAATATACCCCATATATTCTTCTTTCCATGTGTATTTTTTCCACAAAAATCCCACACCCTTATTTATCCAAAATTTCGAAAAAAAAAACAATAAAGACTTGCAAGATTGGATCTTTCTTGAATTTATGAGATATTCTTGTATTCCAAGAATACATATCTTTTTCCATAAAATCTTTCCAAGAAAATCAAGAAAATCTTTATTCCCTTTCTTATACATGATTTTCGAAAATTACCCATAAAGAAGCCAAGTGGGAGATTTTCTTGAATTTATGAGATAATCTTGTATTCCAAGAATACTTATACCCTTTCCATAAAATCTTTTCAAGAAAAATTCTTCTCCCTCTTTTCTTTATTAATTTCGAAAATTACAAAAATATTAGGCAACAAAATTTATTTTTATTTTAAACACCTTTTATTTATTGGACTATAATTGGGCTACTTGAGGGGCTTTTAGGAGAATTAAGATGGTCCTTCCAATGGACTTCTGAATTCCAATATTGAGCCACAATATAATTCAGCCCATTAATATTAATTAATACCACTATATAATTAATATTGCATTATCCAATCTTAACCCATATTACGGTAATATGGCTCCCGGTCATTATTTCCCGTGTTTAAGATTATTTAGTCCACTAATTAATTAAGCCACTGAAAAGCTTTATATTAATTAATATCTTTATCCTGGAGTAAGGAAAACTCAGCTTTATTATTCATACCGAAAAATTAATTCCACTTGCAAGATTTGGTATGATAAAGGTTCCGAGCCCACCAAGGGGACCAATCATGCAAGACTTTGCAAGCACACGATTCTCTGTATTAATCTTAGCAACCGTCGTACAATTAATATTATTGCCCAAGATATAGGGTATCGAAGTCTCAATAATTCTCTTCCCATTTATAAGTCAAAGCAATAATTACTAATCGCACACGGTCCTAATTAAGTGACATAAATTAAGAAATCAGCAACCACTGAGGTCTAACTCTTCATCCCTTAAGTCAATGTGAATGAGTTTATCCTCTCTGCAGGTCCGCTTCAGCACATCGAATGCACTAGTGTAATCTCTTGGTCAAGACAAGCCAATCTGAGACTTACACATCAACTTCTACCAATAGACTGTTCGGGTCTATCTAGGTTGTGAAACACACACTAGTTTACAAGGGACTGTTAACGTGATCTTGTGTGATCTGGTATCACCACGTTAACTACAATGTAACATGTGCTATTATATGAACGGTTTGCAATAAATATATATATAACATTCAATCATAATTAAAGCAACAGTGATAAATACTTTATTTCAGTAAATAAGTGTTTAATACATAGGTTATACAAAGTAAAAACATACTTTCACGTATAACCCCAATAAAGACGACACTGTTGGGGTTATACTGGAAAATATGCTTTTACTTTGTATAACCAAACTGAATTTCTGTCTTATTCACTGAAATAAATTATTTATCATTGTTGCATTAAATATGATTGAATGTTACATATATTTACTGCATATTCGTTCAATAAATAATACGCGTTATATTGTAATCAATTTAGTGATATCAAATCACAGAAGATTAAATTAACAGTCCCTTGTAACCAAAGTACAAAATTCACAACCCAAATGGAAATGAACAATTCATCGTGAAAGGTTGAAGTGTAATGCTCAGATTGGCTTGTCTTGACCGAGAGATTACACTAGTGCATTATGATGCGCTGAACAGGACCTACAGGAGGATAAATTCTTCAGTGCTGAATATAGAAGAATTAGACCTCAGTGGTTTGTTATTTCTTAATCCCCGTCCCTTAAATAGGATCGTGTGGAATTAATAATAATTGATTTGACTTATGATGGGTAGAGAATCATTGTGATTCAATACTTTATATCTTGGGCAATATTATTAGTTACATGTCGATTGCTAAGATTTAATACGAAGAATTGTGTGCAAGTACGTCTTGCGTGATTTGTCTCCTTGAGAGGCTCAGAAGTTTTATCATACTAAATCTTCCTGATCCAAGAAAAAATATATTAATTAATATGAAGCTCTTCAGTGGCTTAAATTAATTAATGGACTAGATAATCTTAAACACAAGAAATAATAACCGGGAGCCATATTACAGTAATATGGGTTAAGATGGATAGTGTAATATTAGTTATGTAGTGGGATTAATTAATATTTATGGGCTAGCTTGAATAATATTGTGGCTCAATGTTGATAATTCAAGGTCCATTGGAAGGTACAATCTTAATTCTCCTAACGGCCCCTCAAGTAGCCCAAACATAAAGTCCAATAACTGAAAAAAGTGATTAAAATAAAATAAATTATTGTTGCCTAATTTTCTAATTATTTTCGGAAATAATTAAGGAAGAAAGAGAAAATATTTTCTTGGAAAGATTTTATGGAATATGTCTTGCAATACAAGATTATCCCATAAATTCAAGAAAAGTCAAAGATCTTATTTCTTACTATTTAATTAGTAATTTCAAAAATTACCTTATTAAAGGAGAAATTTTATTGGGATTGAATTATGGGAAATAAAATATATTGGATATATTCAAGATTGTGTCTTGGAGAAGAAGTAAGGAAATTTCTCGTTGGGCATTAAACCCTAAAAATGTCGCCCCCTGTAATATCCGCATTTTTAGTACTATTATTTGACCAATATATTTCATGCATTATTTACATTTTATATTATTTGCATGTTAATATTATTTACGTGATTTGTGGTGAGACAACCCTAATACAATTTATAAGATTTTAGTAATATTTGGGTGTACGTTGCAAATTATTTAATTATTGTATAAATTAAGTATAAATAATTTGGTGATTAATTAATAATATTAATAAATATAAGAATTAAAGTAAATATAAAAATATATAATACATAGATTTAGTAATATATAGTTCATATAATAATAATTATTATTATAATAATATAAAAGAAGTAACTTACCTCTTAAGAAGCATTAAGGCGGTGGAGGCATATATATGCCCACCAATCGACTTTGGTTAGAAAGAGTGAAACACACCCACACTCGCCGCCATAGGAGAAGCGTAGAAGAAGAAGGAAAAAAAAAAGGAAAGAAAAGCGAAAGAAGGGAACGAAGTGAGATTGAGGTGGTAGATAGGACTTCAAGGCTGTGCAACCGATATAGTTGGGCTCTATAAAATGGTTTAAGAGTTTGAGGTAGCGATATTTTGCAGATTCGAGTTAAGTAGAAATTCATTTGCAACTACAATGCATAAACATAAAATTATGTGATTTATTTGTGATTAACTGATAATACGTGGATAATATGTGGATTGTGAAATTTGATTGATATTCAGTGATTACCGTGGAAAGAGCTGGTGAGCTCGGTATTTGATGTAAATTGGATATGTGAAATGTGAATCTTGTGAGTTAATCTGTGGTGCATTGCATTGCATCATGCATATCATGCATTATCATAAAATGAGATTTGATCAAATGATGCGATTTAGCCACTGATTATACACCGAGGACGGAAGGGGCGACCTGGGGTAATGCGACCAGGGAGACCCTGGCGTAGACCACTCAGCGTAGGCCAACGTCTTATTATTACATGGGAGGGGCGACCAGGGAGACCCTGGCGCCGTCTCTTGTGGTGACTTTACGGAAGGGGCGACCTGGGAGCGGCGGTAACCAGGAAAAAGCCTGGCGGTTACCCAGCGTAGGCCACCGTTATATATATATGGGTGGATTGAGCTCAGTCAAGTGTATAACAGTGAGTCTGGGCCCTACGAGTGTTTCATAAATAAATTGGTGATTTCAAAAGAGAGTGCATGGGGATGATTTTCAAATATTCACAGCATCATGCATAATTTCTACTTACTGAGATTTATATGTCTCACCTAATTTATGTTTTGTAGGTAATCTTGTCAACTTGCACTGGTGGTGGTTGGAGTACCTACAGATTCTAAGAGTTGTATACATGGATAACGACCTGTGGGGCTTGTGTTCGAGTTGTAGTATATATATATATATATATATATATAATTTTGTATATTATGAATCCTTCTTATCAAGTTTTTAAGTGTTCAAAGGATTTGTCATTCTTTTAACTGTTTAATAAAAAAAAAAAAAGTCACAAGTCAATTCTCGTAAATTTATTTCGAACATATTATTTATTTTGTTATCTGAGAGTGGTCGTGACACCCCCCTTACTATTATAAATAGGGGATGGATTTTTCATACCCAATGCAATTCCATGTGTTGGAAAAATTAGAAATCCACAAAGGTGGTGCAACATAATTTTATTTTTCCCCTTTGTTAATTGTTCGTGAGCATCCTACCACCGGATTATTGAACAAGGACGTGGGAATACTTTGAAAAGGACTTTGGGTGTGTTCGTGGAACGTTGCTCGTCTTCTCTGCTGTCTTGATCGTCAAGAGGTTGTTGGGATTATACTGAAAAGTATGCTTTTACTTTGTATAATCGAAACTAAATTTTCAGACTTATTTACTGAAATAAATTATTTATCACTGATGCTTTAAATATGATTGAATGTTATATATATTTACTGCATAACTGTTCAATAATTCGTACGTGTTACACTGTAGTTAATTTAGTGATACCAGATCACAGAAGATTAAATTAACAGTCCCTTGTAACTAAAAGTACGCCATTCACGACCTAGATGGAAATGAACAACCATCGCGAAAGGTTGAGGTGTAAGGCTCAGATTGGTTTGTCTTGACCAAAAGATTACACTAGTGCATGACTGATGCGCTGAATAGGACCTACAGGAGGATAAATTCTTCAGAACTGAACAAGGAAGAATTAGACCTCAGTGGTTCGTTGTTTCTTAACCTCCGTCCCTTAAATAGGATCACGTGGGATTGGTAACTATTACTTTGACTTATCATGGGTAGCGAATCAGAGAGATTCAATACTTTTTATCTTAGGCAATATTATTGGTCACATGTGATTGCTAAGATTTAATACGAAGAATCGTGTGCAAGTACGCTTGCTTAATTTGCCCCCTTGGGAGGTTCATAAGTTTTATCATACCAAATCTTGCAAGTGGAATTAGTTTCCAGTATGGATAATAATGTTGAACCGGTCTTTAGACCAAGGACAAAAGATATTAATTAAAGGAAAGCTATTTCAGTGGCTTGAATTAATTAATGGGCTAGATAATCTTAAACACGGGAAATAATGACCGGGAGCCATATTGACTGTAATATGGGTTAAGATGGATAGTGCAATATTAATTATGTAGTGGGATTAATTAATATTTATGGGCTTGAATTATATTGTGACTCAATATTAGATATTCAAGATCCATTAGAAGGTCCAATCTTAATTCTCCTAAAGGCCCCCTGAGTAGCCCAACAAATAGTCCAATAACTGAAAAAGGTGATTAAAATAAAATAAATATTGTTGCTTAATATTTCCTCTATTTTTCGAAATTTATGGATAAAAGAGGGAGAAATTTTTTCTTTGAATTTTGTTATGGAATGAAGATATGTATTCTTGGAATACAAGATTATCTCATTAAATTCAAGAAATCTCCCACTTGATTATCTATATGAATATTTCGAAATTTTTGAATATTATGGGCAAGAAAGATTTTCTTGATTTTCTTGAAAAGATATTATGGAAGATATGTATTTCTTGAAATACAAGAATATCTCTTAAATTCAAGAAGATCCAAATCTTGTAATCTTGAACCAAATTTTCGAAAATTACCCCATAACAAGGGAAGGTGGAATTTTTGTGGAATATCATAATTATGGGAAAAAGAATATAGGAGATATATTCAAGATTTCTTGGTGACCAAGAAAAGTCTTTTCCCACATTGATTTTGGACCCAAAATTTCGACCACCTCCTATCTATAAATAGGGGATGATTAGTTCATTCCCAAGTACAATTCCATGTGCTGGAAATATTAGCAAATCCACATAAGTGGTGTAGCAAAGTTTATTTTTTCCTTTTGTTAATTGTTCGCGAGTATCCTTCCAACGGGATTGTCGAAAGCAAGGGCTAAGGGAATACTTGGGAAGTCCTTTTGGTTAGTCCGTCCGACCAAAGCCCGCTTGCTATCCAGAGAGGTACATTCACGTAAACCAAAGAGATTCGCGATCGTAGGTTTTACGTGGCTTTTTTATATGCATGATATGTTGTTGCAATTATTATTTGAATTAATATAGGATTAATTCATGCTAGTAATAATTAATGAATTAAATTTGTATTTAAATATTCACCTTTAATAGATCGTGCAACTCATTCCCCAACAATCGGTATCGAGCCCTTTGTTTTGACTCTCAATTTTTAAATTGTAATTTAATTCGTGGACATTAATTTTGAAATTGGATAGTAGAATCGTTAGATCTGCTTTTGCAGTATCCAATTGTCATGGATTTTAATGTTTTATTTTGCATGCATATAAACCGTGGTTTTTAATTCGATTCGCTCGATTTGTTTTGCCTCGCGAGAAAATCCACGAGTAGACCAGATTTGTTTGATTTGATCAATGTAATAGATTAGTTCAGATTAGGTTTATTTATTTTTGGTAAATAAATTGTAAACCCGGACGGGAAACTAAAAGATTTAAGAATTAAAGGACTAAATCCGTAACTCGCGGAGGGCGGCGGGGCTGCTGTCGGCACGATGGGCGCAGGGCGAGGTCGAGGCCGAGGCTGACGAGGGCGCGGGCCAAGACGGGCGGCGCTAGGCAAGGCCGACGTAGGACGGGCGGATCTCGGGCGGCGCGCCAAGGATACGCTGGCATGATACGCTGGCACTACCGAGGACGCGGCGAGGTGGAGGCTGGCGGAAGCGGGCGAACACAGCGGCTGCTGCGCCGCCAAGAATCGCCGATTTCGCCGAGGCGTGCGAGGCATCTTGTGGGCGTCTTCTTTGGCGGTCTTAGCCGCCGAGGCCGCCCAAGTTAGTGGATCGCCGGATGCGGGCGCGCATCCCGGCCGCTTGGCGTGGCGGTTCGAGACAAGTATTTTTCGAGACGAACGAGTGGGAGAAATTCGAGGCGTGTTTCTTCAAGATCAAGTCAAGAAAAATTAAACCATGATAGTTGGATAATTTGTGCCCAATATATTTATTTTTTTGTTTTGCTTGATTTATTTGTCTTTATCTTATGCTTTATTTAATTTGTTTAAATGTGTTTGCATGATGGTTGCCAAATGGAAAAATCTCAACTTCAAAATTACTAAGTATGTTTTAAATAATTAATTGACAATTTTATTAGGATAATAAAATTGAATTAATTTTGACCTCCATGATTTATTTATTTGTGAATTCTTTTGGAGAAATTCCCAAGCGGAGACGGTCAAAAGATAGGTTTCACATGAATGAATTCCAAATGGATGATTGTGGGTTATTACTAGTGGCGACGATGACCCTCCCAACGAGGCTCGATCAAAGCGAAATAGTAATCCTTTATTTAATCATGGTTATTACTTAGATATAAAATTGATATGCATATACTTCTCCTCAAGTCCTGTCCAATTTTATATTGGTCAAGTTGGGAGCCAACTATTAATCTGAAATTAAGGGTTTGTAATCGTTCTTGTTTGTAACTTGCTTGAATGTGTTTAAATAATGACCCACCTGGCGTGGCTTATTTAAGCAGTTTTGAGATGTTGATGATGCATGTTCATATTTTTTTTGGGATTTTAATATGATGCATGTGATCAAACCTTGTGATATATTTGTGCTTATGCATATTAATGTTTATTTCAGTTCATCATGTCGCAACCTTTTAATCCACTGTTCAATATACTGAAAGACAATTTGCTCACTTCGGAGAAAATTTTGTTGATTGGAATCGAAAACTCACTATTGTCCTCACATCGCACAAAGCCATAACGGGTTCGACCACACCTAAACCGGATAAACCATCGATGAGTCCACTAAAACGGTTAAGAAAAGAGTATGTCGACCGGGAGCGGTCTAACTAAATGGCTAAGTGTACCATCTTGGCTTTTATGTCGGATGTGTTGCAACACCAACACGTAACGTTGAGACCATTGCGGAAATCATGACGATCTTAAAGCGATGTTTCAACATCGTAACCGTGTGTGGCTCGTCGGATCACCATGAGGACTTGCTTTCTATGAAAATGGTGGAGGAACGCCTCGTAAGGGAGCACGTTCTCCGGATGATGGCTCACCTTAATAAACTTGAGGTACTTGGCGACCAATACGATATCGAGACCCAAATAGTTTTTCAGTGCTCCATTCTGCCGAAAAGCTTTGAACAATTCAAGGTTGAACTACCGGATGAATAATCGAAGTTCTCGATGCCTCGTTGCAAGCTTTAGTCTCGGCAGAGGCGATATTGGGGCGAAAAAGCCAAGCCTTGGTGGCAAACAGACCTTCTTCTTCTTCTAGACCAAGGGGTGGTAGAACAAGAAAAGGAACAAAGGCCACAAGCAAGTGAACTCAAGTGTTGCCAATGGCAAAGATAAGGTGAAGAAGGGTGGTGGAGTGAACAAGCCAGCTAAGGGGAAGTGCTTCAACTGCGGTGAGAAAAGACATTGGAGGTCAGCCTGTTCCAGACCTAAGAGGGATGGAAAGAAAGGTAATTCTCACGCACTAGTTGTTGAAACTTGTTTAGCGGCGTATGCCTCCCATTTTGTGGGTGGTGGATCTGGATCCACTAATCATGTTTGTTTCACATTACGGGGTTCAGCCGGACCCCGCAACTTAGTGGGAGTGAGGTCCTCATCACATGTTTTGCGATCTTCTGAGAGTGGCAAAAGCGATGGGAGAAGTGCACCTGTCTTATGAAGACAGTGCTTTAATTTTTGAGATATTCTTTACGTTCCGGACTTTTAGAAAGAATTCATTTTCAGTTTCTAAACTTTTATGATGGATTTTTTGGTTACTTTTTTTAATAAAAGTTGTTACCATTTTTTTTGATAAATTTATCTGTCATGGAACGTTATTGAATGATCTCTATACAATTAATTGTGCACACCACTCACTTAAATGTATCCTATAACACATCAATTGTTTTAGAAAAGAAAAACGTTCATCGGGCGTGAGCGAGACATTTTTTTGACATCTAAGATTGGGTCATATAAATCCAAAGAGGATCCAAAGGTTGGTGAGAGGCGGTTCACTAGGGCTTCTCCAAGTTGAACCGATTCCAACCTCGCGAATCATGTTTGGAGAGTAATATGACCGAGAGGGCATTGGAGCCAAAGGGAATAGTGCCAAAGAAAGTGTTAGAGATCGTTCACACGGATGTGCGTAGTTCAATGTCAACCAAAGCAAGAGGAGGTTATGAGTAATTTTATTGATGATTACTCAAGGTACATTTTCCTTATGAAGTATGAATCTGAGACCCTTTGAGAAATTCTAAGAATTTAAGGCTCAAGCAGAGAATCATGTGGAAAAACGTATCAAGTCTCTACGATCTGATCGTGGAGGCGAATACCTCAGCGATGAGTTTTTGAACTACATATCTGATGAAGGGATTGTATCTCAGCTCACCGCACTTTAACCCCCTCAACAAAAGCGGGGATTGCAGAGCGAAGCAACATAATTCTTTTGGAAATGGTTAGATCAATGATGAGTTATACGGATCTTCCCGAGTCGTTCCAGGGTCATGCCTTGAAAACAACGACTTACATTCGAACTTGGTGCTATCAATCGGTTCCTGACCCCAAAGAATTGTGGACCGGGCGCAAGTCTAGTATGATACACATGAGAACTTTGGGGTGTCCGGCCTACTTGTTGGACAAGGAAACCGGTAAATTGGATCCTCGATCAGAATTAAGGCTGTTTTGTAGAATACCCCGAGGGAACAAAAGGGTGAATGTTCTATAGTTCAAGATCAAAGGTGGACATCCGCACCCACTTTAGATTTTGGAAGAAAAACTATAGAACCAAAGAAAACCCCAGTGAGATTACCTTAAATGAGCTTAGAGGGCAAACCCTCGGTCCGATCGGTACTAGATGATATACCAAACGACGTTTTTCTGGCAACCGACCTCGTTATAGTGGGAGGGTTGTTAGACAACCCGAGAGATTCATGGGAATAGGAGAGTCCTCGGACTTGATTCCGGAATCGAGACTCCATGGACATATGACGAGGCACTCCAAGATAAGGATGCGATTTATTGGCAAACAAAGAATGAAAGCCGAAGTGGGTTCTATGTTTCATAATAGAGTGTGGGAGCTAGTCGAACCACTTAATGGGGTCAAACCCATTAGATGCAAGTGGGTATATAAGAGGAAAAGAGGATCGGACGGGAAGGTTGAAACCTTTTAAAGCAAGACTAATGGCGAAAGGTTATACTCAAAAAGAAAGGGATCGATTATGAGGAAACTTTTTCGCCCGTAGCCATGCTTAAGTCCATCTGTATTCTCTTATCGATTGCTGCGCATTTCGACGTTGAAATCTGGCAAATGGATGTCAAGACAGTTTTCCTTAACGGAAGTCTTGATGAAGAGATCTATATGCAACAACCCCAAGGTTTCATTGAAACGGGCCAAGAACATCTTGTTTGTAAGCTCAAGAAGTCCATTTACGGACTCAAACAGGCTTCCAGAGCTTGGAACCAATGTTTTGATCATGTTTTAAAGTCTTATGGGTTTGATCAAAACGATTTTGAAAGTTGTGTGTATAAAAGCGTGTCGGGACTGCATTGGTATTCTTAGTACTGTACGTAGATAACATTGTGATCATCGGGAACGATGTGAAGGTGTGATCGGGGCGTAAGGGCATGTTTTTCAAAACAGTTTGATATGAAAGACTTAGGGAAAGCCGGACAAATCCTTGGGATCAAGATCACTCGAGATCGCAAGATAAGGATGATCGGGTTATCGCAAGTTTCATACATAGACATTGTCTTGAAATGCTTCAGCATGCAAGATTCCAAGAAATGATTCGTACCTTTCAGACTTGGAATCCATCTATCCAAGAAAATGTTCCCTAAGACGAAAAGGAGATAGATGACATGAAAGGTATTTCTTGTGCTTCTATTGCCGGAAATCTTATGTATACATTCTTTTGTATGCGAGACAGGATATCTACTTTTGCCGTAGGCATGGTAGCAAGATATCAAAGTAACCGGGGAAAGCGCATTGATTTACGATTTAAAAACATTCGAAGTGTCGAAAAGAACTCGGGATAGAATGTTGATTTATCGATCGGATACTCAATCCCCTCCGGGCCACACGGACTCGGATTTCCAATCAAATATAGATTCCATAAATTATCTGCCTCAGTTAGTGTGTTTCCATTTGGGAAGTGTAGCCATCAAATGGACGAGTGTGAAGCAGAAATGCATCACTGACTCAACCATGGGACTCGGGTAAGTAGTTGCTTGTGAAGCAGTGAAAGAACCGATTGGGCTCTAGATCTTCTTAGTGGACTTGGATGGTGTTACGAATTTGTCAGCAAAAAAACTGCTAGGGGCGATTGCAAATTCAAGAGAACCAAGAATCCACGAGTCAAACAAACACATTAAAGGAAAGACATCTTATCGAGAAATCGTTAAGAGAGGAGATATAGATGTGGCAAAGAATGGCGTCGAGGGCGGCCTTAGCAGATCCATTCAAAGCGTGCGCCCTCTGAATACATTCGAGAGACATGTGAGTGGAATGGGTGTCAAGACCGCCGCTAATCTGCTTTGAGTATAAGTGGGAGAAATTATTAGGTTCGTGTAGGTGACATTAGATGTCACGGACTACTCGAGCGTGTTGTAGTATACTTAAAAGTAGACTTTGAGTATAAGTGGGAGATTGTTGGGATTATCTTTGAAAAGTATGCTTTTTTACTTTGTATAATCGAAACCGAATTTCGGACTTATTCTTGAAATAAATTGTTTATCACCGCGATGCTTTAAATATGATTGAATGTTATATATATTTCTTTGATAATTGTTTCAATAATTAAAGACGTGTTACATCAGACTTAATATAGTGATACCGGATCACGAAGATTAAATTAACAAATCCTTGTAACTAAAAAAGTATGCCATTCACGACCTAGATGGAAATGAACAACCATCGCGAAAGGTTGAGGTGTAAAGGCTCGAGATTGGTTTGTCTTGACCAAAAGATTACACTAGTGCATGGTGATCGCTGTTGAATAGGATCTACAGGAGGATAAATTCTTCAGAACTGAACAAGGAAGAATTAGACCTCAGTGGTTCGTTGTTTCTTAACCTTCATCCCTTAAATAGGATCACGTGGGATTGGTAACTATTGCTTTGACTTATCATGGGTAGCGAATCAGAGAGATTCAATACTTTTTATCTTGGGCAATATTATTGGTCACATGTGATTGCTAAGATTTAATCTGAAGAATCGTAATGAAATGCACGCTTGCTTGATTTGCCCTTAGGAGGTTCATAAGTTTTATCATACCAAATCTTGCAAGTGGAATTAGTTTCCGGTATGGATAATAATGTTGAACCGTTCCTCAACCAAGGACAAAAGATATTAATTAACGGAAAGCTATTTCAGTGGCTTGAATTAATTAATGGGCTAGATAATCTTAAACACGGGAAATAATGACCGGGAGCCATATTGACTGTAATATGGGTTAAGATGGATAGTGCAATATTAATTATGTAGTGGGATTAATTAATATTTATGGGCTTGAATTATATTGTGGCTCAATATTAGATATTCAAGATCCATTAGAAGGTCCAATCTTAATTCTCCTAAAGGCCCCCTGAGTAGCCCAACAAATAGTCCAATAACTGAAAAATGTGATTAAAATAAAATAAATATTGTTGCTTAATATTTCCTCTATTTTTCGAAATTTATGGATAAAAGAGGGAGAAATATTTTCTTTGAATTTTGTTATGTAATGAAGATATGTATTCTTGGAATACAAGATTATCTCATTAAATTCAAGAAATCTCCCACTTGATTATCTATATGAATATTTCGAAATTTTTGAATATTATGGGCAAGAAAGATTTTCTTGATTTTCTTGAAAAGATATTATGGAAGATATGTATTTCTTGAAATACAAGAATATCTCATAAATTCAAGAAGATCCAAATCTTGTAATCTTGAACCAAATTTTCGAAAATTACCCCATAACAAGGGAAGGTGGAATTTTTGTGAAATATCATAATTATGGGAAAAAGAATATAGGAGATATATTCAAGATTTCTTGGTGACCAATAAAAGTTTTTTCCCACATTGATTTTGGACCCAAAATTTCGACCACCTCCTATCTATAAATAGGGGATGATTAGTTCATTCCCAAGTACAATTCCATGTGCTGGAAATATTAGCAAATCCACATAAGTGGTGTAACAAAGTTTATTTTTTCCATTTGTTAATTGTTCGCGAGTATCCTTCCACCGGATTGTCGAGCAAGGGCTAAGGGAATACTTGGGAAGTCCTTTTGGTTAGTCCGTCCGACCAAAGCCACTGCCATCCCGAGAGGTACATTCACGTAAACCCGTAGATTCCGCATGCGTAGGTTTTACGTGGCTTTTTATATGCATGATATGTTGTTGCAATTATTATTTGAATTAATATAAGATTAATTCATGCTAGTAATAATTAATGAATTAAATTTGTATTTAAATATTCACCCCGAATAGATCTGTGCAACTCATTCCCCAACAGAGGTTAGTTCACGTAAACTCCTAGCAATTCCGCATGCGTAGGATTTATGTGGCTTGTCTATATGCATGATTTGTTGTTGAATTATTATTTGAATTAATATAAGATTAATTCATTCTAGTAATAATTGTTAGAACTAAATTTGTATTTGAATATTCACCACAAATAGATCCGGGCAATTAATTCCCCAACAGTCACATCATCCAAATTAATCACAAGATGACACATCAGTAAAAAAACACTCTCTTACTACAAACCAATAGAAAAATAACACATCAATATAATAAACGTAACATCTCATCCAAAGTAACCTTAGATGATAGTCATCAAAATTAATCACAAAATGACACATAAATCTATTACTCCCTCCATCCCGACTCTATCTTCACACTACATTTTTTCTCGTATTTTAGCGAGCGAGTTGTTTATTACTCCTTCCGTCCTATTTTTAAATATCCATTTACTGTAGACATGGAGATTAAGAAAAAATAGGAGATAATAATATTAAATGGTGTAAAGTTGGTAAAGTGGGTTTGGTGGGGGGAAATAATAATATTAAATAACGTAAAGTGGATTTGGTGGAGAGAAATAATAATATTAAATATTATTTAATGTTACTTTATTGCCTTATTTGGAAATGAATAAACAAAATTAGGACGGAGAGAATAATATTTAAAATGATAAAGTGACTTTTAAAAAAAGTATGATAAATCTATCTCTCCTTTATTATATATCTTTTTAAAAATTATTTTATTATTTAAGTATTAATAAAAAAATCATTGACTAAAATACGAGAAAACAGTACCGTGAAGGTAGTAGTATATAAGGGGATTTTCGTTATAATATTTACATCTAGCTCGTGACTAGTGCTATGTTGTATTTACATCTAGCTCATGACTAGTGCTATATATATTGGATCCCCAAATAAAAGTACGCTGATAAACTAAATTTATTAATCCTTCCGTCCTATTTTTAATTATTCGATTATTGTAGATACGGAGATTAAGAAAAAATAGAAGATACTAGTATTAAATAGTGTAAAGTGGGTAAAGTGAGTTTGGTGAAGAGAAATAATAGTATTAAATGGTGTAGATACGGAGATTAAGAAAAAGTATGAGATACTAGTATTAAATGGTGTAAAGTGGGTAAAGTGAGTTTGATGAAGAGAAATAATAATATTAAATGGTGTAAAGTGGGTTTGGTGGAGAGAAATAATATTATTAAATAACATTGAAAGTTGTTTTATTTCCTTTTTAGAAAATGATCAAACAAAATTAGGACGACTATTTACGAAAATTGAACAAGTAAAATTAGAATAGAGGGAGTACTAGTTTTAAAATAAACAATTACCAAACTAGTACTACATATGAGGTGTATCCTGAATCTTATTTTTTTTAAGTAGGTTTTCTGTACATTATTATTATTATTATTATTATTATTATTATTATTATTATTATTATTATGTAATTTAAATATATTTTTAAATATATAATTTATTATACTGAGATATAGTGATTCGTTTATTCTAAAATAAATTTATGTCAACAAAGTAAATTATATACTTTTATATAAATAAATTAAATATTTTAAAAATACACTTAAATTACATGTTGCACATGTTAGATTTTTTCCCTTCCTTTTTGGGTGGAGGACCCAGAGATAATCAAATTTAGGGTATATACACGTTTTATGCATGTATTAAGTGTTATAAATAATTCACTCAAATTTGAAGCATCGCATGCAAAATGTGATTAGAAGATCGTGTTTTTTTATTTTTCTTTTTTTAAAATATTTTTTTAGATGGATTGAATCATAATTAATAGTTATAAAAAAGAGAAAACCCCCATTTTTAGCCACTTCTCATTAAAAAAATTCTTTTTTATCAAAGTTTTTTATTTCATTCTTTTTTAGCTAAGAGAATAATTTTTAGGCAATTATACTCTTAATGAAATCAACAAAAAAATTTAAAAAAATAGTGGTACGGGTTTCATTAAATGGTGGTACGAGGTTAATATATTGTAATACAAAATTAATAATTGTGGTACAAATTTAAAATTGATGGTACGAGTTGAATTAAATTATGGTACGAGTTGAAATGATGGTGGTACGGTGTTAAAATAAAGGTGGTACAAGTTAAAATAAGTGTGGTACAAGACTGATAGTGGTAGGAAGTTAATAGAATGGTTGTACGGACTGAAACAATATTTACGGATTGAAGTAATAGTGGTACAGAGTTAATTGAACGGTGGTACGAGCTGAAATAATGTTGGTACATGATGTATATATGGTGGTACGAACCTAAATAATAAAAGCATAAAAAAAGGGTAAAGTTGGAAAAATATATATTCTCTTGACTAAAAAAGAATGATTACAAATTTTGTGATAAAAAATAACTTTTATTTTTATGTTAGGTTATTTATAAACACATTCCTTATAAAAGCCTTAGTTATAATAATCAAAACATGTTATCTGCCAAGAAATGGATTTAGATCTGTTGATGTTGCACGGATGTTGTTCCAGATATTGGACAACATTCCGCACAACATCTTAAATTTGTCATTTCTTCTAACACTGACTCCGTTTTATTAGATGTGTTTTTCTATGTTTCCTACATTGCAAGTTGAAGACAATTTCGGATATTGTCAATCGGTTGCATTGATGGAGTAGAAAGATCATGGGTGGTTACACCAAGATCATGGAGATAGTGGAGGAGATCTTCAAGGCTATCCACACCAAGTGGATAGGACAATGCAGTTGGTCCGAATGTCTATAAATAGACTGCATTGGTCGACATTCAAGTTTGAGTTAAAGTGAAATCCCATTTGCTCTACTCCAAACTTAAGAGAGTAAGCATCCAGAGACACTGTTGTGAGTGGAGTGTGAGGGTCGATGCTATGCCTATTTGTACTGGTCGAGTGTATCCCAACATTTCCCATCAGTATTGTGTTTGTCTTAGTAGATCAAGTTTTAGGTTGAATAAGATCACTAGTTACTTGTTCGAATAGATTGATTTTTGGTGTGTGGTTTTTCACTACACCTTTTAGGATCTTGTAAAAGATTCGTGTGTATCTCACTACTTGTTATAGTGATGTTTTTAACCATGAGGTTCGTATAGTCTTATTATAGACTATACACAATTTTGGAAAATCCTTGCACTGGATTTTTATACTTCCGCTGTCATATGTTGGTTTATATGTTTCACAACATTTTCAACAACACTCTGAAAATACACGCACACACACTTCCAGTTGGCGCCAGAGCCATAAACTTGATACACTAAGTTAAAGGTCCTGTGTTTAAAGTGTGTTTTTGCAATTGAATATCCACTATCTCCTTCTTTAAAACCTCCAATTTTGGATGGATCAAATTATCCCTACTGGAAACCCAAAATGCGCATGTATTTTAAGTCTATAGATGAGAGAGCATGGCGTAGTGTGTTGTCTGGTTGGAATCCTCCAAAAATAGTGGGTGATATTGATGGAGAATCGCAAGTCAAAAAGGAGATTGATTGGTCCAATGATGAATGCACATCTGCCAATTTCAATTCTAAAGCCCTCAATGCGATTTTTACTGCTACTGATGTTTCTATGTTTAAGCTGATATCTAACTGTGTTTCTTCTAAGGATGCATGAGATATATTGCAGGAACATTGTGAAGGATCAGAAAGTGTTCGAAGAACTAGACTCAGAATGTTGGGAACCAAGTTTGAAAACTTGAAGATGAAAGATGATGAGAACATTTCATCATACAATGAAAGGATAAGTGAGATTGCTAATGAGTCACACTCACTTGGTGATCCAATTTCCAACGCTCGGTTAGTTAATAAGATACTTAGAACTGTTCCTAAACGATTTGATGCAAAAATATGTGCAATAGAAGAGGCTAAGAACACTAATTTATTGAGTCAAAATGAGTTGATAAGTATTTTAAAAACTTATGAGATTAACTCAAATATGTTAGATGATGATAAACATGAGAAAGATAAAGACAAGAAAGTACTTGCTTTTAGAGGTGAAGATGATAGAACCTTGTTCATTAAATTTTTTGAGAATGATATCATGGTTGCTCAAATATATGTTGATAATATTGTATTTTGTTCAACTAGTAATGATATGCTTGAGAGTTTTGTTAAAGAAATGACATGTACCTTTGAAATGTCCATGGTTGGTGAACTGAATTTGTTTTTAGGTCTTCAAATCAAACAAGTTAAAGATGATATTTTTTTTTCTCAAAACAAATATGCTAAGAATTTGGTGAAAAGGTTTGGTCTTGAAACTGCTAAAACTATGAAAACCCCTATGGGTTCAACTCAAAAGTTGAGTAAAGACTTGATTGGAAAAGATGTTGATCCTACTTTGTATAGATCAATGATTGGAAGTCTTTTGTACTTAACTTCTAGTATGCCTGATATTATGTATAGTGTCTGTCTTTGTGCTAGATATCAAACTAGTCCTAAGGAATCACATCTTAATTCCGTGAAAAGAATTATAAGATATGTAGCTGGAACATGTGATCTAGGTATTTGGTACTCAAATGATACTAATTGCTCTTTAGTTGGCTATATTGATGCAGATTGGGCAGGTGATTGTGATGACAGAAAAAATACTAGTGGAGGATGTTTCTACATGGGAAACAACATTATATCCTGACACAGTAAGAAACTGATTTGTGTTTCACAATCTACAGCAGAGTCTGAATATGTTGCTGCTGGAAGTTGCTGCACTCAACTGCTTTGGCTTAAAAAGATGTTTGATGATTATGGGTTGGAAAGTGGTATTTTGACTGTTTATTGTGATAATACTAGTGCTATCAATATTTCCAAGAATCATGTGCAACATTCTTTGACTAAGCATATAAGTATAAGACATCACTTTATAAGAGATCTTGTAGAGAAAGAAGTTGTGAAGTTAGAGTACATTTCTACTGAAAAACAACTTGCTGATATTTTTACAAAAGCCCTTGATAATGAGAGGTTTTGTTCATTTAGAAAATCTCTTGGTCTTTGCTATATCTGAACATAAACACTAGATGTTGCAACAAATGTTTCACAACATTTGAAGCAACATTGTGGTTCTGATAACGTGTTTATCTGTTGTTTTGCTTATGATTGAACTTTAAATGATAGTGTTATGATCTTATTGTTGAATCATGGTTTAGATACAGAGTCCTGAACATATATCTCTTAAATGCATTGAAAAATAAAGCACAACTTAGATGTGTAATCACTGAGTAACTTTGGGACACGGAGCTCGCTACTACGATGTTCTCTTTTCAAAAGGTGATTAAATATACATCCATGTTTGTTCACAATCCATTGAGTAACTATGGGGCACAGAGCTCGCGACTACAATTGTAGGTCCCGAACGGGTTATGTGAGGGCAGAAGTCTAGAGGGGAGGGGTGAATAGACTTCAAAAAACTTTTTTCGTCTTGGATCGGTGTGCGCGGCGAGATGCTTTGATCAAAGTGCGAGTGAATCGATTTGGTCGATAATCAACTTCTTGAACGCTAGAAAGCGGATCGATTCGGTAACTATCGATTAAGCGACAAAAGCGGAAGCTTTAAGTTTTACCCGTGTGAAAAACCCGGTTTGTATAAATCGATTCAAGTTTTATCTTTTTAATCGGATGACGTAAAATATCGGTCCGTCGGATCGAAGCTTGGTGCTATCGATCTTAACTTAGAATATGTATCTTGCTTTAAGATTGTGCGATGTGAGAGCGATTAATCAAAGCAAAAAAAGGCACCTAAGATTTATAGTGGTTAGGACAAACCGGTCCTACGTCCACTCTTCCCTTCACAAGGGGCACCAACTTAACCGACTTAACCGAATTTGGACTTAGTTTAGTGTGTTAGTCCAACACAAGATACACCAACGGATGTTTTAAGAGTTCTCACTCAACCGATTCGTAAATCGATTACTAGAAACCCTAGATCGAAATCTTGCTAAACAACTTATCCTAACTTGGGGGTTTGGGTAAGATTGTTGAGGTTCAACTATGAAATCTTTCCTTGCGTACCAAGCGGACTGATAGCTAGATGAAAAGATTTCTTGCTAAGAACTTATGGGATGAACACAATATAAAATAAGCTTGTTGTTGTGTTCTTCGATCTGAAATCGACTATAGTTTGAGCTTGATTGATTATGTTGTTTGTCCAAGCATTTCCGTGTGTCACTCGAAGTGTGATCCCATATTTATAGACCTTGAGATCAAAGAGCCGTTGAGAGCAATTTGAATCTCGGCTATTTTAGGTAGACTTGCGAGCTTGATGTGGCGTGCTTGAGAGCGGCATGGTGAAAGCGTGAATGTATATTTTATAGCCGTTTGAGAGAGCAACATCGAATCCCGAGTATCGGCTCTGTTCATACGTGTTTCTTCCTTATTGGATGGAAGCCGCGCTGCGATGTTGTTCCTCCAACTAAGGTTGGTATTCATCTTGTTTAGGATCGCAGGCGTATGTTAAGATGAAACATCGATTTTTCATCTTATGAGCCGATCGTCGATCAAATTAATCGATCCCTGATGGAGTCTTGGCGCTGTTGACTTAGCTTCAATTTGGCCGACTCAAACTGATGTAGGTCTTTGGTGCGATCTTACGGAAGTCATCGATCTTGAGTATTCTAAGTTTGAGCTTCATGACTTCCATTGAAGTTATCGACAAGATCGATTCGACCGATCTTCCGATTCGTTTAGCATTACGCCTTTGGGATATCGCCTTTTCTTACGATTCTTCAGATCTGACCTATACATATTGAGTTCCCCCTCAATATGTGACCTATTTATTACATCAGTTTTTCTATACAATCATTATCAACCTGGTCTCCTATATAGCAGTAATGTAAACATCGATCATTAATGTGTCCGGACCGGTCCTATTACATGTGTTTTTGGAACTTTCATCAACACTATAAATTTCCCAACAACAATGTTCTCTTTTGAAAAGATGGATCAATGTGAACATGTGTTTAAAAGAAAATTTCAAAATATGCAACACTTTGATGATGAATTTCATGCACAATTAAGTGTTGAGATATATGTGTGCCGACATTTTGTGAAATCTTAAATGATTCAAACTTTATCTATCGTTCATGATTTGTTTAAATTTCTTCTTAAGTTGAATTCGTGGTCAAACATGTTATTTAATCTAAATTGTGTATATTTAAGTTGGATATGGTTTCTTTTGTATTCAAAATTGCTTATGGCGGCTGATTACACATCACACGTTCACTCAAACTTAGTGGGTGGTTATTTTACTCCACTATGTTTCGGTTTTGTGGTGGTTTTTGTGTAATAACTTCTCTCTCTTCTCTATTTATCTCAATTATTCTGTGTTGTTGTCCATTGTATGCTGAAAACATTTTGAGTTGCACATAGTAATTGAGGTTTGTTGATTTTACTTATGTTATTACTTTAATTCGGTCACTTATCTTCCTTTCCCTCCTATTTTTCTCATTGCATTATTTTAATTGCCTTTGCTTTAATCTGATTGGACAGAAAAAGGGTGGGATGACTGATAAACCAAACCCTTCGGACTTCCCTGATCATTCATCCAAACACTCAAACCCTTCCTCTGCAGAAAACCCTCATTTCACTCCTTCCTCTCCTGAAAACTCGAACCCTCTGAACTTACTAGCAGAAATGGCCGCACAAAACACAGATTATGATTCCACTAATTGTTGGGAAAAATGGGGTGCCCGGATCTATTCGAGGTGATTATTTAAATACATATTTAAATTAAACAGTTAATTACTAACATGAATTAATCCTAAATCAATTCAACATAATAATAAACAACATGCGTACACATAATTCACGTAAATCCTAAACATGCGGAACTAGGAGTTACAGAATTACTAACCTCTTGAAGAATCAAACGGATGAATCAACCCAAGAGCCTTCCCCCAAAGTCCACGAACGCTATCCGGTGGGAAGATTTCAACGAACGATTTTAATGGGAGAGAAATTAAATATTTTGCTACCACCTTTGTGGATTTCTAATATTTCCAACACATGGAATTGCACTTGGGAATGAAGAGCTCATCCCCTATAAATAGGGAGGAGGGGGGCGAAAAATAGGGCTAGGAAAATAAGGAAGAAAATCTTTTCTTGGTCTCCAAGAAATCTTGAATATATCTCCTATATTCTTTTCTCCTTAATTAAATTTTCCATAAAAATCTCTTTCCCCTCTTCTACCTATATTTTCAAAAATTTACACTAATAAAGGAGTCAAGATTTGACTTCTTGAATTTATGGGATAATTATGTATTCCTACAATAATTATCTCTTTCCATAAAATATCTACAAGAAAATCAAGACAATCTTTTCTTCCTTTAATAGACAAGATTTTCAAAAATTACACTTGGAAATATAGCAAGACTATTTTCTTCTCTCTCTCATTAATTGGACTTTATTTTGGGCTATTTGAGGGGCCTTTAGGAGAATTAAGATTGGACCTCCAATGGACTATGAAGCTTTAATATTTTGGGCCAAATATTATTCAAGTCCATTAATATTAATTTACTCCACTATAAAATTAATATTGAACTATCCATCTTAACCCATATTACGATTTCACATATAACATGGCTCCCGACCATTATTTCCCGCGTTTAAGATTATCTTAGTCCATTAATTAATTAAGACACTAAATAAGCTTTATATTAATTAATATCTTTGTCCTTGGAGTAAAGACATCTCAACATTATTATCCATGCCGGAAATAAATTTCCACTTGCAAGATTTGGCATGATAAAGGATATGAGCCCACCAAGGGGACAAATCAAGCAAGACGTACTTGCACGCGATTCTCCGTATTAAATGTCAGCAATCGTCATGTAATTAATAATATTGCCCAAGATATAAAGTATCGAATCGCATTGACTCTCTTACCATCATAAGTCAAATCAATAGTTATTAATTTCACACGATCCTATTTAAGGGACGAAGATTAAGAAACAACGCACCACTGAGGTCTAATTCTTGTATATTCAGTACCGAAGAATTTGTCCTTCTGTAGGTCCTCATTTAGCGCACCTAAATGCGCTAGTGTGATCCCTTGGTCAAGACAAGCCAATCTGGGTCTCACACTTCAACCGTTCATGATGGTTCGTTCATTTTCATCTGGGTTGTGAATTTGTACTTAATTACGAGGGATGTTAATTTGATCTTCAGTGATCGGGTATCACCAAATTAACTACAGCGTAATACATACTGTCTTATTGAACGAGTTTGCAATAAACATATATAACATTCATTCATATTTAATGCAACAGTGATTAAATAATTTATTTCAGTAAATAAATAAGAAACTTCAGTTTTGTTATAAAAAGTAAAAGCATACTTTTCAGTATAACCCCAACACTAATGTTGGTGGATCATCCTCTTCTTCCGTACAAAAACCTATCCCATACAAATTTCCCGCCGATACTCCCAAATCGCTAATTCGCTTGATCATCGAGCAAATGCTAGAGAAAAACCTTCCTGTTCTTCCTGATGTTTTTGTTGGGAATAACCTTATCAACATTAATGAATTTGTTGATATCTCTTCTAAACCCCTAGCCGAAGAACCTGCTCCAGAAATTCCTTCAGAAACCCCTGTTTCTGAACCCGCTGAAGAAACTCCTAACCCATCTCAACCCGCAGATGTTGAGATGAAAGCTTCTGATTCCTCTGATTCAGATGGAATGGGGGAGAAATTAAAGAACATCCGCTTGAGAAAGAAGCAACTTGCTCCCAAGAGAGGTGTTGGGAAATGGGGAAAACGGAGAATGTCTCAAAGAAATCTTGGAAAGAAGGTTGATTATACTGGTAAACGACCAAAAAGGACAGATGGTGGTGCTGATGACCCTATTGCTGTTGAAGATTCTGATGAAGAAATGGCTGGCCCAGTTGAGCCTGTTGCTGAACCAAAATATTCGGATGATGATCTTACTATGGAGGAGTTAATGGCCAAAAAGGAAAGGAGAACAAATAGGAGAAATGATCCTCCTGTGCATGTTGCTGCTGATGTTGCTGAATCATCTGATTCAGAGAAAGAAGTAGAATCCCAAAAGGATTCTGAGGAAAATATGGAAAGTGATGAGATGGAACCTGAAGAAGAACCTGAGGAAGATCCTGAAGAAGTAGATGTACCTACTGGAAACCAAACTGATGATGAATGGGATCAATTGTTTGATGAGGTACTAGAATCTGACTCTGACCCTGATGATAAGGTTGAATATGATAGAAAATTTGCTGTTGTTAGATCTATGCTAAAAAGGATGATTATTGATGAAAGGATCATAAAAATACCTGACTTTGAGGCTAACAATCTAATAGGTTTTCTTAAGAGTAGGACTTTATTGCATGCTCTTCAATATGCCAAACCTTATTATGTGCCATGGGTTGCCGAATTTTATGTCAATCTGAAGAAAAGTTGTGAAAATGTGCAATCTGCAAACTATGGGAAAGTCAGATTCAGGTACAATGTTGTCACTATTTCCCCTAGACTAATTAACTTTTTTCTAAAGACTAGAAACATGGAGGATGAGTCTGGTGAACTAGATATTGTGGAAGTAATGTATGTGATAACTGGTGGGAGATATACTGAATGGACTCTTCAATTTTCTGCTGCAAAACTGACTTCTTTGTACTCTGTGATGCATAGATTGTTGGTTTCAAACTGATTGCCTTCCAAAAATTCCACTGTGTTAACCAAAGAGCAAGCATTCTTGTTGTACAAGATTGTACACTTGAATAAATTCAACATGGGTCAAATTATCTTCGATAATCTTGTGTCATTGCTGGTAAACACACTGAAGGAACCACTCTTCCATATCCAAGCCTGATTTATCAGATGTTGGATATATTAGAGTTTGAAAGACCAAGGGGTGAGAGAATCAGCAGCTATGTTCCTAGTTTTGGTATATCTCATGTTCTGAAAGGTGGTAACCGGGCAGTTGATTTGCCTCTGAAAGATAATGAACAGCAAACCGAAAATGTTGCCCATTCTGTTGGCAACATTCCCTACACAGTAACCAGATGTGATGGTATCCTTCCTGTTACCTTTTCAAATTCATTCATTTTTGATCAAATTCAATCCATCCAGCAAAGTATAGATGCTCTGATCATATAGAGAACCTTCTGGAGAAACCTGCTTTCTACTCCAACAGGGGGAGGTTCACCTGATGATGATGGTGATGATGGTGGTAAATAAATACATAATTTTATTATGCACTAAAATTTTCAAATCTATTAAATTTTAAAGTTATAACTTGCCCCATGCCTAAATTGTGAAACAAATATACCCTAAGGGCTTGTTTGTTTATGGCTTTAAGAGTAGCTTTCAGAATTTTAAATCTCAAATCCCCGTTTGTTTATTAGGATTTTGGTATAGAATTTTAAATCCTCTAAAATTCTACTCTATAATACATATAATACACATATTTTACTTTTTTCAAACACAATTTTCAATACACTATCAATCATCTATCAAACATTTTTCAATTATTATTATATATCCAACTCAATACTCTCTCTCCTCATTTTTTACTTTATTATCATTATATAATATAATATACAAAAATATCAATAATTAAACAATTATCCAATCATTTCTACATTACTTTTTACAATATACTCCATCCGTCCTGTTTTAGATTATCCATTTCCTATTTAACTCGTGGTTTAGTGAATAAATTATTAAATAGTATTTGAAATGATAAAGAGATGTTTATGATGGGATATGATAGTTCTACCCATCATCTATCCAACACATCCTTCAAGCCACTTTATCATTTCATATACTAATAAACAACTCGCCCGTTAAAACACGATCAAAAAGTGAAATGACCAAACAAAAACAGGACGGAGGTAGTAATATTCTTTCTATCATCTACTTTTTCAAAATCCTACTTTATCAAATCCTATAAAATTCACACTCCCAAACATATACTCCCTCAGTCCTATTTTTTATTATCCGATTACTGTACGGAGATTAAGAAAAAATAGGAGATAATATTATTAAATGGTATAAAGTGGGTAAAGTGAGTTCGGTGGAGGGAAATAATACCCCCTCCGTCCCAAATATATAGACTTGTTTTCATTTTATGGATGTCCCAAATATATAGGATTGTTTCCATATAAAGCAACTTTTTTTAATTAATTTACCAATATAACCTTGTGCATTAATTATGTTGAAAACTATAATTATCATTAAATAGGGATATAATAGAAATTTTGCTTGTGAAATTTACTTTTCCAATGCAATTTCTTAATCTGTGTGAAAAGTCAAACAAGCCTATATATTTGGGATGGAGGGAGTAGTATTAAATGGTGCAAAGTGGATTTGGTGGAGAGAAATAATAATATTAAATAATATTGAAAGTTGTTTTATTTCCTTTTTAGGAAATGACCAAACAAAATTAGGACGGCTATTTATAAAAAATGGACAATCAAAATTAAGATAAAGACAGTACAAAATACAAATATATTTTTTACTTTATACCAAATTCTTCCAAATCCCCAGTACAAGATTTCAAATCCAATCAAAATTGTGCTTAAAAGATGGAGTTACACTTTAATTAGCAGATCCAATATGGTTGGTTGGTTTGTCTGTCTGACACACCCTATTATGTTTTCTTTTCTTTCAATAATTATGTATTTTTGATATATATGTATATATATATTTTTTTTTGGAAATTAATGAGATTGGTGGTGGTATGGTCTGTCTGACACACCCTATTATGTTTCTTTTCTTTCAATAATTATGTATTTTTGATATATATGTATATATATTATTATATTTTTTGGAAATTAATGAGATTGATGGTGGTATGGTATGGCTGCAATGCTGTACATTTTCAGCCCAGGGCTACAGCGTAGATGCGTTATTTTCATTCTACTCAATTAAATACGTATCTGCCTAGAACTTTATTCAAGAGAGCAAATTCTTTAGGGTATGTTTCTTTCGTGATTTAGGTATGCGGGGGCATGACTTCGAAATTCTATGAATTTGAAAGTCTTGGTGAATAGTAAAATATAGGAAAAATGTCAATTCAGGGCCTGAAAGATAGCAAAACTATCAATTTAAGGCCTTAAAGATTTTTCCTATCGATTCAAGGCTTAGAAGATAGAAAATTATCGATTCAGAGCCTGAAAGATAAAAACTATCAATTTGAGGCTCATACATTTTAAGGCCATGTTTGACACTTATATTTCATATCCTTATTTCATGTTCTTATCTTTTTTTATTTTTTGGGTTACGGTTCAAGATTTACGGTTCAAGGGGGTTTAGGGTTCGTGGTTCAAGATTTAGGGTTTATCGTTTAGGGTTTAGTGTTCAGGGTTTAGGGTTTTAGTGTCAAACATGATCTTAAAATTTATAAGCCTCGAATTGATAGTTTCTATCTTTCAGGCCCTGGATTGATAGTTTTCTATCTTCCAGGCCTTGAATCGATAGGAAAAATCTTTCAGACCTTAAATTGATAGCTTTACCATCTTTCAGGCCTTGGATTGATAAAACTCCGTAAATATATGTGTTTGTTTTGAGATTTTGATAGGGTGAGATTTTACTTTATGTCAAATCAATGTTTAATAATGATTGAAGTAGTATTATTATATTGTGTTGAGAGTGAGAAAAATAGTGATGTGATTGTATTGAATTTTGTGAAAAATAGGGGTGTAGGGTTACTTTATAGGAGATGATTTTGAAGTCTAATTTTAAATCTCAAACTATAATGAGACGTGGTTTTCAAAGTCTTGTCCATCTGGGTGAGTCCCGAAACAAACATACCCTTATAATGCATTTTAGAATCGTGTAATTTTTTTTACACTAAATAGTGCAACTATTAATATGAAAAAATAGTTGTATGATTCAGTGTAAATAAGTTGCACTTTTCAGTATAACAAGTCGCACGATTCTAAAATGCACTATGAATGCACAGTGCACCTGAGTGTACATGAGACTCACTCTTTTTTATATTATAATATTTTATATACTCTATCTTTGTTCTATAATGAGACAATAGACGATCTCTTGGTGAGACGTTGTATAATTTGGATATTAACGTTTTGATATTTTGAAAAGAAAGAATCTTATTTGTGTTAATTTATATCCTATCTCATACAATTTTTTACCTTCTATATTTATATATCTTTTTGTCTCCAGCATGAATTTTAACGTTGAAGTTGTTTATTAATATTTAGAATGATAATGTGATTTTTGATAGAGAGTAGATATTTCTTTTTGATAAAAATAATGAATGAGATTTTAGTTTGAAAAGTTGGGTGGATGTAACTGAAAAGAGTGAGGTTACTTTATGATTATTTATGGAAGGTATAAACAATTAAAAAATGGAGGAAATAATAATTTTAAAATGTACTTAGTGAGTCGTGCGCTCTAAAGTGTATTTTAGAAATATACAATGTGTTGCTCTGAAATGTATAATTTATTTTACGAACATAAATTGCAACAAATTGTATTTTCTAAAAGACAAAATCTTGTATGAGATGGTCTCATGGCATGAGACGGGGTACAATTTTGAACAAATCAATATCCATTCCTCCTAAAGTGTTAGACCATCAATGTCTAAATTATGTTCCATCTCACCATGAGACCGTTTCACGCAAGTGTGTCTCTTCTAAAATACCGACATATTTTATCGATAGTCATAAATCCGTCACAATTATCGATGAATTTTCGACGAATAACAAAAATTAATAAAATATGACGAAATTACCGACGAAAATATTTCCGGCGATAATTAACGAAGGCCTTTCTAACAAATAAAAAAAATTGATTACATTACCCGCGGATTCCAGGCGAATGGCAAAAATAAAAAAATAATTACAAAATTAGTGACAAAAATATTTTCATTGGTAATTACCGATGGATTAAAAAAATCCGATAATATTAATGAGTCCTTGGTTCGGGACGAAGCCAAGCCGATACATATGATAGGTGGAGGAAATACCTACCCCCAACCCACCCAACAATTTCATAGCGCTTGGGGAACAGACTCTCGACCAATTAGCAAAAAAAAATTGAAAATTGAAAAAAAATTGAAAACAATATACAGTAAAAAATATAATATTTCGATCAAGAATATAAACAAAACAAGTTAGTGTTTCAAAGGCCGAGAGTAGCCTCGAAGCTTTAATGACCTATTATTCAATTTTTTATTTTCTCAACAACTTTTAACGATGGCTTAGATTCGTCAATAATTACCGTCGATTCAATTTATTTGTCGGTATATTTTTTGACGAGAATTTTTAAGACGAAAAATGAGTCGTCGATAATCGTCCATAATGCAATCTACTAATAGAACTTCGTCGCTAATATTATTGAAAGAATTCAATCTCATCTAAAATTCTGAACTTATATAATATTTTTTGGGATTTAAACTAAAATTGTTCCATAATTTTTCACTTTAATTTATTGAAATGGTTCTATAACTATCGACCTGTTTCAATTTAGTCTCATATATATTCAATTTGTTCAAATTTAGTTCTAGACAGTCGAAGACCGACCTAAAACATAAACATGGCGTCGTTTTAATTAGCTACGTGTCGGGCACACGCCCTTAATTTACGCTAGAAACTGCTGACTCATCTTTTTCTGCATATATGGCATGCTAAATGTGTAATTTCATCATAAAAAAGTTATATATAAAAAAAAACCAAATCATTAAATACAAAAAAAAAAACCAAAAAAAAAATTAAAACAAAAAATCATCATCTTCTTGATTTGCAATAAGAAAATGGGGGCGAAAGATCGATGGAGCTTGCAATTTGTGCAAAGTGACGGCGGCCACCGTCTTCTACCGCGCCTTCCTCTGCGTAACCCGCGATGTTAATGTTTTTTTTAATTTACAGTTTTTTTTTTATTATGTGAAATTACACATTTTACATGCCACATACAGATCTATTCTTTTGTGCCACTTTATCATGTTCTAATTATATTTCACCTTCCGAATCTCTAACACATGAATCTAGAATTATGGTGGTTCGTTAATTTTTTTAAAACATTTCACGTATCATTCATCTGCATTATGAAGCATATAGCGGAACAAAAAATGTGAAATATATGATATAATTCCTGTCATATGTGCAGAAAAAGTTGACTAAGAATTTTTCTGGCGAATATTAGGGGCACGTGTCCAACACGTGACTGAAACGACGTCATTTTGGGTTATTTTGGCTGACTTCTGGCAGTATGAGACTAAATTGAAAGAAATTAAAACAAATTGAATACACGTGAGACTAAATTGAAAATGTCTATACTTACGGGACTATTTCAATAAAGGTGGAAAATTATAAGGTGATTTTGGTTTAAATCTCTGGTTTTCCTAACACCCCCCTTTACTCACTCGTGGCCCAAATTCTTACTTTTTTGTAGGAATTAAATTTAGAATCTAAACGTGAGTGATCAAATGCTCTGACACAATAAAATAATTTTATTTTATTTAAAAAAAGCAAATTTATAAAGCGATGTAAAATTAATTCCTTTTGTATTGTTAACTTACCAGTTTCTCGTGAGTTATTAACGGTTTCGGCCAACATCAATATTACTTGTTTGCCTAAGCTATTTTTTTTTATGTATATAGTGTTACGTTTGAAAGGTACGTAATACTGTAATAGGAGTAATATTTAGCATGCATAATAATAGAGTCAAAAGAAGTCTTAGAACACTGCTTAATAATAGAGTCAAAACTTATAAGTAACATTATTTAACATTGAAATTAAAGTAGACATGTTTAGAGATATATGTATGGAATACGATGTTGTACAACATTTCTTGAACCAAATATAAAAACACGAAAATGCAATACAATTGAGTTTCTTATATTAAACTCGAGATCTTTTGTGGTTTACAATCCCTAATTAAAATCCCGATCAAAAATTAAAATAAAAATACAATCCCTTATTAAAAACTTCTAATTCTCCTCTTTAAATTTTACTTAGAGATTTATGGATGAAATCTTCGGCTTAATCTCGTCCAAGCTTGATTTTGAAGGTTTACAAAGTTAGTTTAAGGCTAGACGCCTTATTTTGAATTAAATATTACTTTTAAAAAAATTCGCGACAAACATCGTTGAATTTATATATGAAGAATGCCTTTAAATCCATGATGAGCGTCTTTCGAAAGAATGGCGATCAGGGGAGTTCAATACCTATAAATTTTGGATCAAATGATGTTTTTTGTTGATTTTCATGAAGAACACTATTGAATATGAAGAACATAATTGATTCATCGATGAACGCTAATATCATTTCATTTCGCTGTAGATCGAAACCACAATCACCACAAGAGGGGGACTACCTCATCTGTAATTCGGAACCTCAACTGGAACCGCAACCCAACAAAAGGGGGACCACTAACATCATTTCATCTCAACAGACCTAAAAACCACAATCACTACAAGAGGAGACCACCTCCTCTCAGAATTCGAACCAAGAACCGAACCGCAACCCAACAAGAGGGGGACCACTAATATCATTTCATCTCGCTGTAGACCGAAACCACAATCACCACAAGAGGGAAACCACCTTCTCTGTAATTCGGAACTGCAACCCAACAAGAGGGGGACCACCACAAGAGAGAATAAATATTTCCTCTCCATGTCTCGAACCCGGTACGTGAGAGAATTCCGTCTCATCTAAAAGCTCGAGCTTGTAGAGAGGGTCGAAAATAATCTATTTACTTAATTTCTCTTAACACTCTCCCTCACTCGTGGGCCGAATCACTGTCTCTGCTCTCTGGAGAGGAGGCCCAACAGAGTGGACAATTTAAATGGGTGGAGTGCTTCCACGGGAATCGAACCCACAACCTGAGCTCTGATACCATGAGAGAATTCCGTTTCATCTAAAAGCTCGAGCTTCTAGAGAGGGTAGGGAATAATCTATTTACTTAATTTCCCTCAACAGTACCTCAAGGTCTCAGGTGGTGGAACTCTAACCACTTGAGTTATCCACCCTTAACATTTTCATTATGTGATTAATTTACCCACTTTTACTATTTTGTAATTTTGATTCATTAAAATTAAAGGATACAAATCAACATTAGAAAATCAATAGAATTAATTTTTTTTTTAATAAAGTTATAGGACGAAAAAAAAAAACTCCAAAAATTTGTATGAATCAAGTTGGGTTGAATTAAGCGAATGTATGGATTTAAAATCTGTATAAATTTGAATAAAAGTCTTCGCCGTTGAATATTCGTTTCCAACAGCTTAGGAAATCCCCCAATTCCATGGAGGATAAACCCGTGTGTCTCTCTATATTATATAAACCTGTTGCATGGGTATATTATATATATAAACATGTTGCATGGGTATGGGCACCTGTACGATAATATTAGTACGACACTACATAAATATATAATTTAAAAAAAATTAAGACACGGAGAGAGTATGATTATAATTTTTAAATTATTTTATATTTTTCTTGTATGTATAAATATTTTCACAATTTTTTTTTGAAATTCGTGTTTTTGTAATTTATGCAGTTTTTTTTTAACACATAAAAAAATATAAAATCAAAACAAGAGAAACGTCGTAATAAAACATGTGAACAATGAACAGTTCGACAGTGGTGTAACTGTGAACAATAGAGAGAGTCAATTTTTTTTTTGACAAACTCTAGTATGAAAATTTTCATACATTAAAAAACTTTAATTTACATTCAAATTCCGTAATTGGTGAAGGTAAGACAAAATTGAGTGGTTCATGGTTCACTCGGCCCAAGTGGTTCATCGTTCACCCGACCCGAATAGGTCATAATTTAGGTTTCATTGTTTTGTATTTAAGGTGTAGATGATTGATTTATGACAATTTTATAAATTTTCATACATGAAAATTTTCACACAGACTTACTCTTTTTTTTTGGGCTAAGGTTAATTAATTAATATAAGAAAAAATAATTTCAAGGCAAAAAATATAATAAATTTTATAAATTTGACCCTACGTGTACCCTATCTATGTCCGATACACTTATCAGTCGTGTTTGACACGGTACCCAAAATTATTATTAATATTTTTAATTGGGACACGCCACATGGCGTATCGGGTGCGTATCAGTATATCACACCCGTATCCACGCACCCAAGTATTCATGGTGTAAACAACACTGCATTAATAAAAAAAATCGAGTATCCATGCATGCATTCTAGTGAGAAAGATAAGAAACACTAAGCTATCATGTCAGAGTTAAAAACATTTATGTTTCCGTAAATTTAATCCTTTTCGCAAATTATATCAATATAGTTAAACTTCTTTTTTTTTTTTGTCGAATGCTGTTGATTTTCTTTTATCAAGATAGTTAAACAATTTTTTTTTTCGCAAATTTAATCGTTTAACATTTTTGTCGAATGCTGTCAATTTTGGCACATATATACTTCGGAACAATGTGCAAAAGTGTGAAAATTATGAGACCTAATCGAGCAAAAAATAACACTGTTTTCCAAGAACTAGACGTGAATTGAGCGATATACAATCTTACACGACCAAATTGATTTTTTTTAGCTATCTTAAATTAAAGTATTTACGAAAAATAAAAAATTACATGAACAAAAATATTTTTAACTCAACCGAGAAAGCACCTTCCTATACATACTTATTATGAGTTGTTGGAAAACTATTTTAAACATTAAATAAATGACAAAATATAGGTTTAAATATATATAAAAGGGTGCCACTCCGGAAACCCCACATCCCATGCCCCCACTAAATAATTCCTTTTTTACATAAATTCATATAGACCCTTTTAGTATATATTCTGCCTATAAATAGAGCTATGAACTCTCATTTCAAGAACACACACTAATCTTTGTTTGGATTTTGAGGCAAGCTCAACATAATGTTGCTAACTCAAAGCTCTTTGCTGTGCCCTCCAACCAAGTTTTCTTTTGGAAAATGCTTGAAAGCAAACACTCCCTTGTTGTTTTCCAATAATCTTGAAATCAAGAATAGTGTGAAAACACCTGTATTTTACAATGGCTATTCCTACTTCACTTCTCCCTGCCACCCTCTCCAATTGGAACTCTCAAATTTAGAGGTGGGCCCCTATGATGAATATAATTATAATATTGATCAAGGAATTGGGATACTTAAGTTTTTTGAAGGCAAGAATATTCTTGTCACTGGTGCAACTGGCCTAGTTGGTAAAGGTATGTGTTAGGGTAAATTTTTTATATTTTTTTTAGTAATGTAACTTTTCTATATTGGAATTAGTTGCATTGTTGCATATCCTGAATTTCGTCCTGTAATTTTCACTTTCTGTAACTGGTAAAAAAGTAAAAATTACAGGACGACATTCAATTCTTTGAATTTCGGCTTGTCATTTTCACTTTCTGCTACTGGTTTAATGACTTCTAACGTTGAAGAGGTAAATATTACAAAATGACATCCAATTCCTTAAAAAGGAATTTAATTTCTTTTACAGGACCAAACAAATTATTTTTAAAGCACGTGTGTGTTTTTTTCTCTCTTTATCTGTCTCTCAATATATGTATATCATTTTTCTAACTCGAATAAATTACATTATATATATATTTTTTTGTAGTTCTTGTGGAGAAGATATTAAGGTCGACCCCAGTCGGGAAAAATCTATGTACTAATCAAGGCAAAAGACAAGGAGTCCGCATTACAAAGATTGACAAATGAAGTATGCACATATAATTAATTAGTGCTAACTAATTAACCATATTCAACTTAATTATACTGATAGAACCTATCATTATTTGGTTAGATAATAAACTCAGATTTGTTCAAATGTCTGAAAGAAGAACATGGGAAATGTTACGAAGCTTTTGTAAGGGAGAAACTGATACCCATTGCTGGAAATATCTGCGAACCAAATATCGGAATGGACTCTGATTCAGCTGAGATTGTACGGAAAGATGTACATGTTATAATTCAAGCTGCAGCTTCCACAGCCTTGAACGATAGGTTAGTGCGACAAATTCTTTTATACACTAATTGCATCGCGTGCAATTTTTTTAAAAACAACATTACTTGTGTTCACTGAACAATATTAATTATTTCAGTGAATAATAATCCTTGGAATTAATGACTCTGAGGTACAAAAAATAAAAAGCAGTGATTCTAAGGTACAAATGCAATTTTTAGTAACTATAAGGTACAAAAAAATTGCAGTTTATTTGAAAAAAAAAATTACACTTTTTACTTGAGAGTCACAAAAAAGTTGCATTTGTACCTTAAATCTTTTTGTTCTCCCACTTTGTACCTTAGAATTTTTTCCTCTAATCTTGTTTTCACTAACTTGGTCAGTATTAATGATTTTTAATTTACTGAACAATGTTACGGTGCCACGTCAATTAAATAATTCTTCCAAGTATTTAAATCTATTCCGACAATTTTTTTTTTCTCAAAATGGCATGCTGAAACTCTTTATTACTCAATGTTTGTAAAAAAAACTTTTTTTCCCTTTAATATTACATATATATTTTTATTAAATTACCCATGTGCTACCCATGTGCTACAATTACAATGGATGACTCTTTTGAGTAAAGATAAATGTGTCTTAAAAGTGCAATTTTTTTTATATAAACATAGGGCAAAAAAAGAGTTTGATCATTTCATATTGGATATTTTTATCAATTTTCGTACGTGAATTTTATTTAAAGGTATGACGAATTACTGGATTCAAATATGAATGCTCCTCAGCGATTGATGAGGTTTGCCAAGACATGCAAGAATCTGACGCTCTTCACTCATATTTCATCTGGTATATATGTTACTATGTACATATAATTAATCACAATTTGAGTACGTATATATATAAGTAAATTGAATGATTTAATATAATTATGATTTGCAGCGTATGTTAATGGAAGAAAAGAAGGAACCATATACGAAAAAGCATTGATTATGGGAGAGAATGGAATAAATGATGATGAGTTACCACCGTTAGATGTTGCTGATGAGATTAAGATGATTCTCAAAGCATCTACTGACGCCACAGACTATGATGCCAACAAAATCTTGAAAAAGCTCGGTCAAGATAGGTAATTATTTACTTGGGACAAACTCTATTTTTGCCCAAAATGAGTTGTCCAGACTTTTTTTACCCTTTTACTCCCTCCGTCCCAACATTATTTGAAAATTTATCTTATTTTGAACGTCCTAATATTACTTGAACATTCCCAAAATAAAAATAAACATAGTATGAATACACTCACAATACCCTTATTTTATTCCACGCAAATCCACTAAAACTCACTTTACTTAATTTGCGTGTCATTTTTAATATTCAAGTCCTCATAGGACAGAGGGAGTATTTATTATGAAATATTTACCCTTATTAAATTAATTATCATCCCTCTAATAGGTCGCGTATGGATCGTGTGATTCATGCACGACCCTTTTTGGTAAGGAAATGTGTCATAAAAGGAAAAAAAGTCCTTTTACCAACATGGGGCAAAAATGAGTTTAGCGAGCATTTTTGCCAATTTTTTTTATTTATTTTTTCATTTTTTTATGCAATTAATCTAACTCAGCTAAATAAGGCAAAATCTTAAGTAAATTAGTTTCACAGTGTAATTGGTTTGAATTTTCTGTCTATTTTTAAACAATATTAATTGTTTCAATAAAACATATTAGCTTATCAATATTAGTTATTTCATTAGAAAGTATTTTCTCTCCATTAATTTTATGCACAGTTGACTTTTATACGCGTTTTTGCGAGCGAGTTTCATCTATCATACCCCTTCTTAAAAGTCATTTTATAATTTTAATTACTAATACAAAACTCGCTCGGAAAATGCGTGTAAAAATCAACTATGTATGAGATTGGTAAAAGAATGGAGTACTAACTATGCAATAATATGATAGTTATTAATTGTTTTACATAACACCGACTCTTTTATAATGAATATAAAACGTGGAAGTAACAATAAAAAAATAAAATGTATAATTAGACCATATATATATATGTTTGTTTTAACAAATTATATATTTTCCATATATTATTTGACAGAGCTTCATACTTTGGATGGTACAATGCATATCACATGACTAAAGCTTTGGGTGAAATGATTCTCAATGAAATTAGAGGGGATGTACCACTTCTTGTCATCAGGCCAGCTGTCATTGAAAGCAGCTATCAACAGCCTTTCCCTGGTTGGATACAAGGAAAAAGGTACTTTATTACTCCATTTAATTTCAATCTAATTATTTATATATATATATTTCCCTTTCCAAATTAGATTTTGGTCCAATTAATTATTAATTTAATTTGGTCCCATATAGGATGTTCGATCCTGTGATTATTTCTTATGGAAAAGGACATCTTCCTGCCTTTTTTTGGAAAGGCTGAAGTGGTTATGGATGTTGTAAGTACACAATTTAAATTACATGACAATCTTTGCTTATACTTAATTTGTTTTATATATGTACTTAAATTAAAAAAAATTAATGGGTCCCTAAAAAAATTAACATGATACAGTTTATGACTTTTTTGGTCATAGTACAATTTATTACTCATTTAATTTTGTTGGTTTTCAGATTCCGGTAGATATGGTAGTAAACACAATCATTACAGCTATTGCCAAGGAGGGGAAATTCACACAATTCAAAGCTCATCAATGTCTACCACGTGGGATCTAGTGTAACAAATCCTCTAAAATTCTCAGATTTTTTCGAGTATCTTTACGAGTATTTTAAATCATCGCCTTTAATCGAGTCCGCAAAGATTTCTAGAATTGAATATTTCGATAAATTTGACGACTTCTCTACGTACATAAGAGGGGAAATCGACCGACAAAAGCCAAGACGTGCGGTCAGCAACGACGAGAAGATGATTCGAAAGATCGAGTATCAATGCAAAGCCAAAGTTGCGTACGTTGAACAACTATGCAGAATGTACGAATTCATAGGGGCATTCAATGCAAGGTGTGCCAAATATACATACCTCGATTAATTATATACACATATAGCCTATTAGAAATTGTCATTTAATCACATAAATCTTGTTATATAGCTTCTCTAGCTAAAAAGATTTATTGACGGGATTGACCATGACAAGAGTAGAGAAATTATAATGATAGAATCTCTATCATTAAAGGTCAATTCTATCATTAAATTCTTTTAGTTAGGGTAACGGAAAATTTAACATAAGTTGTTTTGGTCTTACCGTCCGGAACAAAGAAATCAAATTCTAACGTAATCAAATTCAACATAAGTTATTTATGTTGCATGAAATTCAACATTTTGGTCCTGCCATAATTAATTTTAGCTACATGCCTTGTCGAGTTACTTTAATTGTTTTCACGTCCATGTGCTATTGTTTTTGTGGAACATTATTGCAAGCGTTGGAATTTAATTTATTGGGTGAAATTTAGTTAACAATTATCACAGAAATTATTATTTCTTCCATATTTTGACTTCAATTTTAATTTAAAAAATATCAACAATCAGGTTTGACACGAGCAACAACCAGAAATTAATAGAAGAAATGTCCAGAGAGGAGAAGCTTAGCTTTGATGTGGATGCAAGAAATATAGACTGGAGAAGGTATTTTCAAGAAATTCATATTCCAGGACTCAGGAAACATATAATTAATGGTTGTAGGACAACATGTATTTAAGACACTTGTTCGAATCCCTGTTTCACTTTTTGTATTCAGGGTCCGTTTGGTATGATCTGGAAATGATAATGGTAATGGGTATTATTAAATGGTCAATCACTAAGAATTATTGATTGCATTGTTATTGCTTGGTTAGAACATCTACAATGGGTATCATGTGAGGTGGATTGAGTGAGTGAGAAAAATCAATTGCTTACTTTTTCTTTTAATAAGGAAAAATTAATTAAAAAGAATGAGCGGGTATAAGGAATACCCCACAAATGTTACAAACTTTACAATGAATATCGATTAACAATCCAGAACTATTCTAGGATGGACTGATCTATTCCTATTATTTGTGCATCAACACTACCAAGTAATATCTATAGAAGTGATTTTCATTACGCACTTCAATTACCCCAACCAAGCGGGTCCTCAATTGATGTTTCACCTTTTTGAATTTTTAACACATAAACTCAATGTATGGTGGGTTGTTAATTTTTTTTTTTTTACGTATCATCCATTCATGTTATGAAATACAAAGTGAAACACCAATTATAAAATCGGTGATCTCATCCCCTGATCACGTGTTATAAACTTGATACATCTTTAATTCATTGGAAAGGATTGACATGCAAATTAAGTCAATTGATTCGATTAATTTTGTGTTTTTTTCTTTTTTAAGAGGAGCTCTTTTTTTTATCGGGAATTTTATTACTACGGATAAATTTTATATAGTTGGCCCTGAGCCTCTGACCTTTCGATGGTTATATTGTCTTATTGTCTTTAAGTTTTTTTTTTCTTCCAAATATCTTCCTTAATAGTTATCAAATATTTGGAAGGTAGAAACAAGCTGATTTTTGAAGGAAAGGTTTTTGAGCTAGAGATAGAGAAGATTAAAGACAGATTCTGAAGTTGGTGCTTTGTGAAATACCAATTTTTCTATAATTATTCTTTTTTTGATTGACTAGATAATTCTAGAAAAATGCTAGATTGTTAAGAAAATTGTATAGATGTAAATCTGCATACTAGACTCTTTGTCCTCTTTTGCTTTTAGAAATAAAAGTTTTTACCTATCAAAAAAAAAAGTTATCAACTTGATATATACATCAATTGGATATGGCTCGAACATTTTTAATTTTGTAACTGTGTACGGGCTTTACTCTTAATTATTTTTATACATCAGTGCTCCTAAAAAAACCTTTAATACCGTTTTTGTATGGGAAAATAGTTTTTCAGTGCAAGAGAGACCTCAATAGTGATTAGAATGGAGGGAATTTCGATGCAGTCACTTTTTTTGCCATGGTATTAACGTAGCGTGAATTTTTCTCGTGTGTGCTATTTTTTTCTTTAGAAGTCCTAACGTCAAATTTTCTTCGTAATTATTGTGGGATTTCTTAACTAGAGGTATTTTTTTTCTCGGGTTGTGGTGGTGTTTTCTCGATTGGTATCACTAATTTTTATGTTTTGATAGAGCTTCATTGTCTAATACTCCTTCAGTCCCAAACTCGATTGTCACATTTTCATTTCGCGTTCCATACTTAATTACCATTTTTCTTAAATGGAAATACCTACTTTATCACTATATCACATAAAATACTATTCCCTTCGTCCCTTAGCAATTTGTACCTCAAAAATGACACACATATTAAGAAAAAGTAATTTTTTGGTGTTTTGTTGACTTTTCAAAGGGAATGGAGGGTGGAGATTGTGAGATTCTTTGTCATTTTAAGAGGTGCAAATTGGTAAGAGACATACCAAAAAGAAAAGTGTGCAAATTGCTAAAGTACGGAGGGAGTAATAAACAACTTTTTTTTAACCCCAACTATCCATCACTTTATCACATAAAATACTAATAAATAAATCTTATCCCAACACTTTATTATCATTTTTTTTTTAAAATCTGAGCACACATAAATTTAACAATCGAGTTTGAGACGAAGATAGTATATAGTTTTAGACTCGATGTTGATTGTGCAAGTAGACATGGGATAATTTGAGTGTTTAATATCATCAGAGTAATGATATAAATTTGATGTTTGTTCTAATCTGAATGCTTCTAGGAGCCTGCGTGCGTGCATATAGTATAAAAGTGAACAATGCAACACATTATTTGATTTTCTTTTCGTCCTATATATGCTTCTTCTGAGATTGTTATTTTTTTTCTTTTTAGGATTAGAAGAGTTAACTTTATTAAATATATTTTGTGTTCTTTGATTTTTTTTATCAGTGAAATTACTTTCAATTTAGAAAAAAATATTATGTGTTAGTACTTTTAATTGATTAATAAAGTACTTTTAAGTTAATTTTGAAAAAGCCATACCAACTTAACATTTATATATATATTAAATTTTGATTTTCAACATTTACATACTTCCTATTTTGTAAAGTTTTGACACATTTTTTTTTAAAATTTACTCTTTACTTTTATTTTTCCTATGTAAATCATTTTCTCATAATCTATAAATATATAAAAATAGCTTAGCTGTCAAAATTACAAGAAGCCTACAAGGCGCGTCAACAGTAACGCGCATGCTGGTGCAACTGTGTACTACACGTGCTGTAATTCACGTGAACAATATCTGCTTCTGTATATTGTGTATTTTATTTTAAAAAATTGTAGCTCAAACCAGATAAATATTATATTGGCGATTCCAGTAGCCTTTATTGGAACTCACAACAATCAGATTAAAATATTAATTTTTTGGGAAGATATTGCAACTGATTATGCCAGACAGTAGTACAAAATAATAATTGTTTTAAATACTTTATTTGACAAAAAACGATTAAACTTGATATATTTGTCAGATTTTTTTAAAAAAGTTTATCTCAAAAGACGAAAATTGCCACGCCTAATTTAAAATTTGAATACAAACTAAGCCCTAAATTTGTGACGTTTCAATTCTCCTCTGTTTAGTATAAATATTTAATTTTTTTTGTGAACCACCGTCCCACCATTATTTGTCTTACTCAATCCGTTCACTGAAATAGCTCAACTTGGTCAATCACATTTTACCCAGAAATGCACTTGGCATTTAAAGTTCAGCTCATCGGCCTTTTGGATTTCCAATAATGTTGCAAAGTTTCCTTCGAAGTCCCTGCCATTTTTGGCTTTAATGTTCCTGCACAGATTTTGTTTCCATTTCATTTCTCTTGAATTTCATAATTATTTTTCTTTTCTAATATATTATAGTAGTATGTATAATATTAAAAATCTACATATTTGCAGGATTCCAAATGACTACACACTCTTCAGGTACACCTGCTGGCTGCAAACACAAATACTCCCTATTAACTCATACTTTTACAGTTGGAACAGAAAACAAACAGGACGCTTACAAAAATTCAACCATTTCAAATTCAAATAAAGTAATAAAGAAAAATATACACAAAATTTAGTTTAAGAAAAATTATTTTCATTACAATTATCCTTAAGTTTTACCTATCATTTATTGGTTTATTACATTCACATCTCTGTACGTAACATGCCAATAATTATAGGATTAGGAAACTGACCATTGAATTTATATTTCTGCAGATATAATTGCATTGCATGATTACCTAGCTCATGCTCCTAGATGCAACCCTATAATGGGGGTGTTTGCAAAAATTTATAGTTTTAAAGAATCGACTAAAATTAGTGATTACGTGAAAAATGATTAATAATTGAAGTTGATAGTGTTTGTAACAAAAAAAAAAAAAAAAGTTGATAGTGTTTGAAAAAAAAAAATTAAAAAAAAAAAAAAAGACTAATAATCTTCTAAAAAGACCTTTGGAAGTTTTATAACTTATAATTTATGAGAACTTATTTAAGTTTATTAAAAAAAAAATAAAACACTCTATATTGTCTTTTTGCACATAATTTTAGCGACTATAATCACTTATAAGTTTTTTAAAACACCCCGATAGAAATGATAACTCAAATTTTAAAATTTAAATAACAAATATACATAAACACCAAATCTGAGAATATAAAAGCTCCATACTCTGCTGCATTTGTAGCTGTGAAGGAATCTGCCTAACTTACCAGCTTAAACAAAAAATTCAGATTCCACAATTTCTATCTATTTAGTTTTTTCTGCAATTTATAATTAATTGATCACTATAACAAATTTTTTTTTCTACAGAATCAATTTTTCAATGATTTCAACTTTCAAGATAATTTATCAGGTTGATTCATCAATGGCTCTATGAATTAAGCTCCTTGCATTCCAAGTTCCTGCATTGTAAACTGAAGAAATTTAAGTCAAATTCATGATTTGAGGTATGATTTAAGCCAGATTGAAGAAGTATATTAGTCATACACATTTGAAGCACCTACTTATGATGCTTGGTTTTTGTAGTACTCATAAGAGCACCACAAAGCGTAACTCAGTTTGAAAGTCTATAAATGTAGAAGAAAACAAGTTAAGACAAACGATGAGGTTATCTGTTTCTCATTTATCTTCACTTTAGAATAAAGTTAAATATAAATCTCAATGTTGACTTTATATGTTATATAAGTTTGCTATGTTTTGGGAGTTGTTCAAGATAATTGCTATTGTAACTTTTGGGTGATAATTAGTTTTGCAGGTTTACTCTAAGGTTAGATAGCTAGGTTGAGAACATATTCCACTCAAGAAGAAAGCTCCTACAAACTCATTGCATTAGTTTTTGTTTCTAAATTTAATATAGGATACAATTAAGGTGATTGAGGGAATTTGGACTGGCCTTATTTAAGGATACATTGTTATTCAAGATAAGGCCAAATTTCATTAATAAACACACATGTGCCTACACTATATATTAAGAAATTGAGATACAATAAATTGCTTCTTTTTGGATTTACGTTGGCAAGTATTTAGGAAGTTAAAATGCTTATTTCTTTACCTAATTACTTTATGTATTTTGTTAACTTGCCCACAATATATTTTATTACACTGAGCGATCATAAGGTGAAGATGAAAGACAGTTAAACTAAAATGGAACTCATTGAACCTTAAACCCTAAAAAGATAACTACTTGATAATTATCTTTTACGATCTTCAACAAGAAAACTACACTTTTAATTTGGAAGAGAAGAAAGATTGAAAGATTTGAAAATAGCACATACTAGCATTTTCTTTTGACAACTTTACAACTTATTTGCCGAATTGATGATATTCTCTATTATTCCATCGGTATTTTGATGGATTTGTGTCTACGGCATTTTTGGATTCTAATATTATTTTTATGAGATTTTAAGATCTTATCTATTACTTTTACAAAAATACCTTTTTTCTCTCTCAATATCTATTTCTGTGAATATAATAATTAGTATTGCACTATAATGCTATTTTGTAGTTTAAATTAATTGTCATGTATTATATTCCAAATGTTAATTAGTCTTTGCCTTGATTTATAAAGAAATCCAATACTATTTTTAAATATATAAAACAATGCAACTGAAACATACATCAATACTGTATTATAACTATTTATCTCAGAAAATGGTAGTAATTTTTAATATTCTTTATTAACTCTTTAGATCATCTATTTAAATGTGATTCAATAAAGATACTTTAGCAATAATTTAAGTGAGACCGCTAATTTAATGAACCAAATTTAATGGAATTTATCATTGATTTTCAATAAAAAATAAATAAAATACAAGACTTTTAATCTTAATAAAATAGAACTTAATTGGTTAACACACACACATATATATACACACTTAAACAGTGATGATTCATATACATAATCATAATAAATAATAATGTGTATCTATAATAGTAACACTTGAAAAAGAAAGTTCATATAAAACTTATATTCATGTTGACTTTTCCTTATAAATGTTATACATGTACTTTTCCAAATTGTTACTTGAATGCAACAAACCATATGCTAATGTAAGTATTGTTAGAAACTTAAAATAAAAAAACTAACTAATAACAACATAATATTTAATATATATTAATAATAAAATTAACAAATCGTGCATCCACGGGAGAAAATAATAGTTCCTTAATAAATACCCTGCTTGTAGATGAGCAGGGGCTAGCATGCCTAGATAGTTGTGATTGTAGATTTTAAACATTATTTCCCAATTCTTGATCTTCCTCCATCTAGGCTAAGTAAAAGACATATTAGACAAAAACGATCTTATTCATGAGACGTGTGTTGGGGATTATTCACGCATCTATTAAGGTGAATATTTAAATACAAATTTAATTCATTAATTATTACTAGTATGAATTAATCCTATATTAATTCAAATAATAATTGCAACAACATATCATGCATATAAAAAGCCACGTAAAACCCACGACGGAATCTCACGGGTTTACGTGAACGCATTCTCGGGATATAAAGTGTCTTGATCGGACGGACTAACCAAAAGGACTTCCCAAGTATTCCTTAGCCCTTGCCTTTCGACAATCCGTGGAAGGATACTTTCATGAACAATTAACAAAAGGAAAAAATAAACTTTGTTGCACCACGATGTGGATTTTGCTAATATTTCCAAAGACATGGATTGTACTTGGGAATGAACTAATCATCCCCTATTTATAGGAGAGGAGGGGCCGCACTAAATTTATGTGAATTTTCAATGTGGGAAAAGACTTTTTTGTCACCAAGAAATCTTGAATATATCCCATATATTCTTTTTTCCCATAATTAAAATATTCCACAAAAAATCCACCTCCTCTTTCTTTATGGAATTTTCGAAAAAAATGAGTGTGCAAGAATCCAAGATTTGGATCTTCTTGAATTTATGAGATATTCTTGTATTTCAAGAAATACATATCTTCCATAATATCTTTTCAAGAAAATCAAGAAAATCTTTCTTGACCTCTATTTTCCAAAAAATTTCGAAATTACTTAATGAATAACCAAGTGGGAGATTTCTTGAATTTAATGAGATAATCTTGTATTCCAAGAATACATATCTTCATTCCATAACAAAATTCAAAGAAAATCTTTCTCCCTTTTATCCATAATTTTCGAAAATAATGAGGAAATATAAGCAACAATATTTATTTTATTTTAATCACCTTTTCGGTTATTGGACTATATGTTGAAATTACTGCGGGCCTTTAGGAGAATTAAGATTGGACCTTCTAATGGATCTTGAATATATAATATTGAGCCACAATATAATTCAAGCCCATAAATATTAATTAATCCCACTACATAATTAATATTGCACTATCCATCTTAACCCATATTACAGTCAATATGGCTCCCGGTCATTATTTCCCGTGGTTTAAGATTATCTAGCCCATTAATTAATTCAAGCCCTTTGAAAAAATAGCTTTTAGATTTAATTAATATCTTTTGTCCTTGGTCGAGAAACAGTTCAACATTATTATCCATCTGGGAAACAAATTCCACTTGCAAGATTTAGTATGATAAAGTTTTTATGAACCTCCCAAGGGGCAAATCAAGCAACAGATTGCACACACGATTCTTTCAGATTAAATCTTAGCAATCACAAGTGACCAATAATATTGCCCAAGATAAAAAGTATTGAATCTCTCTAATTCGCTACCCATGATAAGTCAAAGTAATAATTCTCGATCCCACGTGATCCTATTTAAGGACTAAGTTTAAGAAACAACGAACCACTAACGCCTAATTCTTCCTTGTTGGGTTCAAGAATTTATCCTCCTCAGAGGGTCCTATTCAACAAGATCACCATGACTAAAGTGTAATCTCTTGGTCAAGACAAAAACCAATCGGAGCCTTTACACCTCAACCTTTCGCGATGGTTGTTCATTTTCATCTAGGTCGTGAATGGCAGACTTATAGTTACAAGGATCATTAATTTAATCTTCGTGATCGGGTATCACTAAATTAACTACTGAGTAACACGCATTTAATTATTGAACAGTTATTAAAGAAATATATATAACATTCAATCATATTTAAAGCATCAAATGATAAACAATTTATTTCAAAGAATAAGTCCGGAAATTGGGTTTTCGATTATACAAAAGAAAAGCATACTTTTCAATATAATCCCAACAACGTGATACAACCTAATATAAATTATATCAATTTTTTTAAAGTGTTAATACGTCAATGTTAATGTTCAATTTATGTTTCATATTGTCATGAAACGATCTCATTCAAACGTTTTCCTCTTTGTTTTATTATATTGTGTTGCCTTTTTGTATAAAATATTCTGCAATAATAACCCAAAATTATTGTACGAATAAGCAACCACATGCAACAATAAATAAGCACAGTGCAACGAGGCAGAGCCCAAGTTTTATTACAAACTTGTAGAAAAACCTTGACCATGGGGCCGGAGAATACGATATGTTATTTTCCAAATAAATAAAAATTATGTAATTAATGTTAATACCACGTTAGTTTTAAAAAATTACTCTAAGTATAAAATTTTCCAAATTATTATTCTAAGGTATATAATTTTTTTCTCTTACTCTAAAGTATAATTGTACTTGCATACGTGTAATTGAATTTGCACATTCGATTATATAATATGCACATTCAACTATGTATGTATAAGTGAAAAAAAAAATTGTACTTTAATGAGTTTCTCAATTTTACATTTTAAAATAAGGACCAGCTTTAATTTTTATTGAAGTTGCCAGGTATGTTTGATTTAACATAGTCGAGAAAATTTTACAAAAGAAAACAATTATCTAAAGTAGACACTAGACAGGATGATATTCAGACTGGATTGCGACATGACTCCATTTTCGACAGGATGATATTGAGACTGGATAGCGACATGACTCCATTTTCGACAGGATGATATTGAGACTGGATTGCGACATGACTCCATTTTCTCCGTATATATCTTTATATTTCTCATCTCCATTTTTATTGAAGTGGGGTTTTAAATGAGTGTCTCTTTCGTGAGATAAAAAAATTATATTACTTTTTTTTTTTTTTTTTACAAAACATACTTGAATTAGCCTATGAATCTATTGAATTTTTTTTACAAAGCATCGCCTTTTATACTTAGTTTTTTTCATTCAATAATCATTGAGATATATAATAATTTTGAAAAAATAACTAATAGAGTGTACTTTAGGATCAATTTATTAATAAATACAAAATAAATTGCATATGTAATTAAAATTGCACATGAAAAATACAAATGTAAATATATATATAATTATTTTATATTTATTAGTAAGTTCTGATTCTAAATGTACCTACCAACCAGTAGGTTTTCCTACTAAGCAAAGTGCCAAACAAGATTTTTATTTAAGATTTTTAAATAAAATATACTACATTGAGTTATATATATATACTCTCACCTGCATCAGGGCATGTTTGTCTTCTCTGTGCTTGGGGATTCGAGAAATTTTGGCTGAAAAATTTTTAATAGTAAAATTGTGAATTTGACTTCTGTTTATGTATGGGCGATGAGATGCAGTAGGCTATAAAAAAAAAGATATTAAAAGTTTTATTTCATAAAAAGAATATTCGTTATATTAGAAATAAAAATATAAGAGAGAAAGTAAAAAAAATAGTATCATAAGTTAGATTTTAAAGTTTAACTTTGCATAATCTCATAGAAAAACATGTATTAGAATTTTGAAAATAAAATCATCTTAGTTTTTTAGCAATAAATATACATTATTCCAATGTATAAGCCAATTATCCTTGAAATTTATCAATTCAGGGCCTGAAAGATGGTAAAACTATCAATTTAAGGAATGAAAGATTTTTCCTATCGATTCAAGGCCTAAAAGATAAAAAACTATCAATTCAGGGCCTGAAAGATATAAACTATCAATTCGAGGCTTATAAATTTTAATGTCATGTTTGACACTAAAACCCTAAACCCTAAATACTAAACCCTAAACCATAAACGATGAACCCTAAACCTTGAACCATGAATCCTAAACCCCCCTGAATCGTAAACCCTAAAAATAAAAAAAATAAGAACATGAAATAAGAATATGAAATATAAGTGCCAAACATGACCTTAAATATGTGAGCCTCAAATTGATAATTTTTATCTTTCAGGCCCTGAATCGAAAGTTTTCTATCTTTTAAACCTTAAATCGATAGAAAAAATCTTTAAGACCTCAAATTGATAATTTTACTATTTTTAGGCTCTGAATTAACATTTTTCTATTATGCCATGTGGGGAAAATGTTTGTCTTGTCCCACCATACATTGGATTAGATTTAGAATTCGCATTGTCAGAAAATTCATCATGACTTGGGCCATACCAAATTTAAGGCATTGAATGTGTGTAGTTGTGTTTGATGATAAATTAATAGGAAATTTATCATCGCGTTACAAGCTGCACCTAAAAATGTAACAAGTCGTATGTGTATATATATATATATATATATTTGATCGAACAAAGTTAGTTGTTAGTAAGTAGTACACAAAATACCTAAACACTCCATAAATTCACTAATCCACCTTATAGCTCCCATAACTCCAATTCGTTTTCAAAGGGAATCGAACCTGAGTCTCCCACTCAATTAAGGAGATCAATGGCCAGGTGGACTAAGTCACCTAGTTAAGAATACAGAGGTACGAGCCTATAGAACAGATCCTGTTCACTAATCCACCTTATAACTCTCATAACTCCAATTCGTTCCCAAAGAGAATTGAACCTGAATCTTCCACCAATCGAGGAGCCCAAATGGTCTTGCCACCGATTAAGAATACAAAGGATCCTATAGAAAATATCCTGTTCAAGTAAGGTCGTGTAACAAATAGTATATATATATATATATAAATATATAAATATATACGAATTATTTGCTACAATAATACCTAATAAAATTTTCCATCAATATTTCACATTATATTGAAATAATGAAATTTTTAAGAAAAAGCATACATCGTACTGTATGAAATATTTGGATGTAAGGTTTCTTAAAATCCAATTAGATGATGTAAATTGTGCAAATTTAATATTGTTAAAAAAATAATATTATTCATTAAAATATTAATCTTGTTGAAAAATATATTTATATTGCTCGATGTACAAGATTTTTATCAAATTTTAATATATGAAAAATACATACTCCAATATTATATTACAATTTCATTATATTGAATTAATGAATGGCATCAACATTAATAGTTCATGCTGAAATTTTGGTATATCATTTTAGGGAGGTGCTAAATGGGCAGATTCTGCACAGGACAGAATCATTAAAGGCCCAGGTTACTAGCACCCCTAATATTAGGAAATACACCACTCGTTCATTTTTTTTTAAATTTTAATGCACAAATAAAATGTCAAAATTACCTTTTTTTCCTTTTTTTTATAACTGCATACAACCCTTACCTCAATTTCCAGGCACAAATTATCCTTAAAAAAAAAAAACGTTTGATAAGAATGTCTAGGGGTGCTCGCTCCGATGAAATACGTAGGTTTGTGGTCGATATCGCAAGGATGAGAGTTCCTCGTCATTCTCAATATACATGTATAAGTTTCAATTTTTTTAAATTTAAAACTAAGTTAGATTACAATCCTTTTTTGTAGTGTTTGTTGTTTATTTGTGATTTTTAAGAATATGATTGTAGTTTGGACAAATAAAAGGTTTGGGTAGGACAATACGATCACATTTATTTGCAAATCACTCGAATTAAAAATTTCAAACCTGGTTTTATGAATTTTTGTTGAAATTTCGGGAATTTTTTTTGAAATCTTTAGTAGAGTTCGGAATTTTTTTTCGAAATTTTTTGTTTTTTTCGAAAATTTATATAGAAAACTCTCAATTTATTTCAAAATATTATTTTTGGGTGTTTTTCTCGTATATCTTTGATAATTTCATAATACTTTTCCGAGAAAACATGAGATTTTAGAATTTTTTTCAAAAATTAATCAAAAAATCAGCAAATCAGTTCCGAATTTTTAAATCGCGAACTTTGTTCATTCAGTGGATATTTAAAGTGGGTTCCTTCGTTTTAATCAAGAACCCAAAATTTCGTCCCATAAACTAAACATTTAAATATAAAATCTTGAATAGACTAAACCCTAACTATCACAAAAAGTTCAACCATTGATATTATCCTTTTGTCATTATTTGAGTAATAGACGCGAGCAAATTTATGTGGCAACGAAGATCGAAAATTTGTGTAAGAGACTAGAAATAGTTTCTTCCTTTAGGTGGGGGTGTGCTTTGATTTTTTTAAATTGTAGATGAAATAAGGGTTAAGAAGAAGAAGAAGGGTAATCAAGAAAATAAATTGGTGGTATACTAATCTTATGAAGGGTGAACTAATCTAGGTGGTGTATTTCCTAAAAATGGGGGTGCTAATAACCTGTGCCATCATTAAAAAGCATTTGCCCTCAATCAAGTCCACCAAATCTAAAATAGTATTTTCTGCCCAAAGCAGAATCTGCCCACCAAGAATTACCCATCATTTTATATCAAAAAGATGGGTAAATCGAAATTCATTTATGATATTGGTATTATTTTAAGAGTTACAAAAATTTGGACTAAATTTTCTACAGAAACTTAACCGAAATACTGATAATAATGAGTTTAATATTAATACATGAAAATGGTATTATATATATATATATATATTTTTTTTTTTGTGTACAATATTATATTCTATTCTACGGTTTGTTTTATAAATGATTAAAGCATTTATACAGCAATTGTATAACATAACTATAGACAACTATTACTTTTTAATAAAATAGTTAATATTTTTTTGAAAACAATTAATATCAATAAATTAATAATTTTTAATAAAAATAAGTAATGCTCTTAAAAGATATATATAAACTGCACAATGCATATAATATATACAATATTTTTGTGTTTAGCAATATATATTGACCTAATAAATTATATTTATAAAATTTATAATTATTTTATGCTAAAAAGTATAAAAATATAGTAATTCTTAAAAGAGAAGGGCAGGTACCTTGAATCCAATTTGTGAGAAGGGCAGGTACAACTACATTACCGGCAAAAACCACCAATGAAAACTAACCATATCAGACAAACGAAGTATTCATTGAGTAATATTAATAATAAAAGAAAAAAGATCCTCATTTGAGTAACACTTGCATATGAACTGGGAATATTTTTAGAAATAGTCTTCTATTGTGGGTCTATTCTATTTTTAATTCAATAAGATGTTAATTTGTTAATTTTTTTTTTATTTTTTGCCAAAATTAGCACCGTGAGGCACACATAATTCCTTTCAAATTGATTTTTTTTTTTTTTAATTATTAGTCAATTCACACGCGTGAAGAGCCACCGAACCTAAAAAGGACTCACGTAGAGTAAGATTTGGAGCAGGTTGGGTAAGTGATGTGGAACCATTTTTAGGTGAGGTGGCACCCTATGTATGCGAATTAACTGACAAAATAAAAACCTCAAATTTAAAAGGAATCCTGTGCGCCTCACTTGCCGACTCGCGTAAAAATTCAAATATTCCGAGCAAACAAGATTAAAATTGACATCCTCAAAATTAAAGTTTAAAAAGTATAAAGTTACCTGATTAAAAATGAAATTGAATTAAGTTACATGATTAATTTTGAATTCCTTTTCCTAAACGAACTGATTAAAAATGAAATTGAATTAAGTTACATGATTAATTTTGAATTCCTTTTCCTAAACGAACTTGGTTCAAGTAAATTTTATTCCATGTTTTATTTATTTAAAATATAGGTCAAACAAACAATATATTAGTATATTATAATTAATTTAGAATTTAAGATGTTGGGATATTTTAGTTTTGATGAATTATGCCAAAACATTATCAACTTGTGTTTTTTTTCAATTTACATAACAATGTTTTGAGTGAACGAAAAGAACAAATTGAGGGAACTCATGAAATCGATTTAAGATGATAGAGATCGACGAAACGCAGACGATACCGATCAAGATCGGGATGAGTAGGATGAGTTCCGAGTAAACCTGATGAAGCTAAACAAGAAGAAACATATCGATTTTTAAGAAGAAATCTTGATCAAAGGTACCGATCTGATCGATCGGCAATCTTTGAATCGATCTGGCATTCGTAACTAATCACCAGGCAGATCGATCGGCAAAGAATAGATCACCAGTCAAAGATCGATCATCGCAGATCAGATCACCAGGTAAGAATCAGATCACCGTCGATCAGACGGATCACCGGTCAAAGATCGGATCAATAGATCGATCACCAGCAAGAACAGATCACCGGTCCAAAGATCTGATCACCAGGCAATCGATCACGAGGCAAGATCAGATCACCGTCCAGATCGAATCAAGTTTCTACAGATCGATCACCAGGTAAAGATCGTGATCACCACAAGAAAGAACAGGTATCGCGATGCTCAGATCGGATCACGATAGAATTAAACAATCAGATCGGATCCATCTTCAAAACAACTCGGATCGCATCTTTCGATCAAAATTCCTGTGATCCAAGAATCAGAATCGAATCGATGAACAGTGTTTTTTAACTTGATGAACAAATGATTTCAAAGACACCGTAAATCTACAGATCGATTTATTGGACCGTATCAAAGCACTGTAATCGAGCTATGAACAAGATTCCATGGAAATTGATCGATCCGATTATACACACAAAAGTAGCCGATCAATAAGAAGATAACAACATATATGGATGTGACATAAAACCGCAAACAACAAAGGCAAAGTACGACAAAGAAAAATTTGAAGATTATTAGTATGGATTTGAATATTACTCCAAACGGTAATATTCAAATCCACACTATAAATACATCAGACTATCTTCAAAAAAGAAAAATGGAGGATCCGCAGTGAAATTAAAAGCAAATATTGCCAACTCCATTCAAGAACACAGAAAGCATTACATATCCAAATTTACCCAAGAGTGTTCTTCATTCAGATCTAAGCAAAAATGTCATATCCCAAGTTTCAGAGAGATTTTCCTATCCTTAGCATTGAGGCTAAACAAATGTAAGGGAAAATCTCACCCTTATTTGAAACCAAACAAACCTTACCAAAATCGGTTTGATAGGTTAAGTTTGTAGGTGAGTGGGAACTCGATAAACATCTAAGCAATCCCGGAAGGGAGGGCAGTAGGCCCCGTGAGGGTGATAAGTCCCGTTTGAGTGAGAACTCCCAAACATCTATAAGCGATCCCGTGAGGGTGATAAGTCCCGCTTTGAGCGTGAACTCAGAACATCTGTTGGGTGTTGGACTAACACGGTAAAACTAAGTCCAATTGGTTAAGTTTCGGTGCCCATGGAAGGAAGAGTGGATGTAGGGACGAGTTGTCCAGAACCACTATAAAATTGTGTGTTCTTTATCGCTTTATGTTATTACTTCATTTTATGCATTCGATTATAAGAAAACACACATCGTTTTAAAAGCAAAAAAATAAATAAATTGGAATCACTCGCCCTCACCCATATTTTATATGCATTACATGGTATTTTCCGCGTTTTAGGTTTTCAAATCGGGACCATCAATTGGTATCGAGTCAGGAGTTCAAACGTTCACAACTTTTCAAAGTGACCACCGAATCGATCTTTTAAAACAAAACCCGATCTCTGAAAAAAAGTCATATATTTTAATGTTTTGGCGCCATTATAAAAAAGGGAAATTGTGGGATATTTTAGTTTTGATGAATTACGCTAAAACATTATCAACTTGTGTTTTTTGAATTTAATTTACGATAACAAGTCGTTGGGGAACTAAGAACAAATTGAGGGGGGAACTCATGAAATCGTATTTAAGATGATCGAGATCAGATTTATCGTAGAGATTTAGGCCGATCAAGATCGATGAGTAGGATGAGTTCCAGTAAACCGGATGAGCCAAAACAAGAAGAAACATGCCGATTTTTTGAAGAAGAAATGTCAAAGGTACCGATATAATCCGATCATTTTATTTAACTGATTTGAAGTCTAACTGATCCATCACCGAGGCAGATCGACGTAAATTGCGGCAAGAATAAATCACGGCAAGAATAGATCATTTCACGGCAGATCGATTGCGGTAAAGAACAGATCACCGTCGGTCAGACGGATCACCGTCCAAAGATCGATCACCAGGCAGATAAGATCATTTAGGGAAAAGAACAGATCACCGTCCAAGATCGATCATTGCGGCGGATCGATCAACCGCGGCAAGAATCAGATCACCGTCAGATCGGATCAATAGACAGATCGATCACCTTGAGGCAAGATCGATTTCTGATAAGAATCAGATCACCGATCGGATCGGATCACCAGACAGATCGATCACCATCACAACAAATCGAATCTGTAGGCCGAATCGATGCGATTCGATGCCCGATGCGATCCGTAAATCGGAATCTGATGAACTGATGGGTTTCGGAACTTGATGAACAAGTGATTTCGAAAGACACCGTAAATCTACGAATCGATTTATTTGGACGAGATCAAAGCGACAGAATCGGGCGATGAACAAGAATCCGGGCGAAATCGATCGAATCAGATTAGGACACACAAAAATTGATCAATAAGAAGATAACAACATATATGGATGTGACACAAAAGTTCGCAAACCCGGTCTGAAAAGGACAAAGAAAATTTGAAGATTATTATGATGGATTTGAATATTCTCAACGGTAATATTCAATTCCACACTATAAATACAAGACTATCTTCAATAGAAGAAAATGGAGGATCCGCAAAGTGAAATTAAAAAGCCAAATATTCAAGAACTCCATTCAAGAACACGAAAGCATTACATATCCAAATTTACCCAAGAGTGTGTTTTTCATCAGATCTAAGCAAAAATGCTATATCCAGTTTTAGAGAGATTTTCCCATCCCAAGATTGGCGCTTAAACAAAATGTAAGGGAAAATCTCACCCTTAGTTGAAACCAAACAAACCTTACCAAAATCGGTTTGATAGGTTAAGTTTTGTTGGTGTTTTAACTCGATAAACATTCCAAGAATCCCGAAAGGGAGGGTAGACGATCCCGCGAGGGGATAAAGTTCCGCTTTGAGTGTGAACTCCAGAAACATTCGTTGGGTGTTGGACTAACACGGTAGAACCAAGTCAGGTAAGTTGTTTCTCGGTGCCCTATGAAGGGAAGAGTGGATGTAGAGACGAGTTGTCCAATCACTATAAAATTGCGGCAAGGTTTTATCTTTATGTTATTACTTGCATTTTACGATTCGATTATAAAGAAAAACACACATCGTTTTAAAAGCAAAAAAAATAAATAAATTGGAATCATTTCATTTCACCTATATTTTATACGCATTATACTGGTATTTTAAAAGCGTTCTTTGGGTTTTCAAATCGGGACCATCATAAGATTAGTTGGGTATGATTATTAATGATGTTGACGAGTTTCATATTTATGAGTTAGGTGACCAACCAACCAACCTGTTCAAACCCAAAACGCATAAATTAACATGAGAGAAAGATAATAATTAATTTTTTTTTAGAAAAAGACATACACGTCCTGTTATCACCGTTACTGGAGCTTCTTTCATTGCCGCTGCTTCACAATCTTCAGAAAGAACTCATACTCTGCAATTCTTAATAGTAAATAAGAAAAGAGAAGAAAAGAATAATCCGTAATCTAGTTTGGACTTTAGCGTGCGTTTCTTTTTGAGAAGAAATTTCTCACGTTCTGGGCCTTTAATTGTATTCTAAACCCCATTTTTCGTTAGTAAGGTTTTATGAACTTTTTTTATTAGGGCGTGTTTTGAAACATTTAAAACAGCTTTCAGAAGCACTTATTTTCAAAGTACCCTCTCACAGTTTTTGAAAATAAGTGCTTCTAGAAGATGTTTTAAGTGTTTCAAAACACACCCTTAAAGAAATTGACCAAATATTGTTTTATTTGTAATAATTCGTAAGACAAAAGTCAAGATGGTATTGAGGCCTCATACTTGGGCATACAGATAACTTAACACAAATCAACAACCTTCCCTCCTAAAATGTTAAATGTCAATGCCCAAATATGCTTCTCACCGTGAGACCGTCTCACATAATCGTGCCTCTAATCATAATTATTGATAAGCTATACATGCATGTATAGATCTCTAAAAATAATAAAAACAAACTTTCGTATACAAAAAAAAAGTGGTTTTTAGTGGCAACTATTTTTGTCATTATATACACCAATAGTTAGTGACAATTTTGGAGGTTGTCACTAGGTTGTGACTATAAATAGTGTCACTATAAGATTAGTGACAAAAATATCTTAGTCGTTACTGTAAATCATATTTTTAGTCACGTTCATATTTTGTCACCAAAGCTTATGTTGTCACATATATTTTTTTGTCACTATTAATCAATGTTTCAATCAAGAATCTTTTTTGTCACTGTTACTTAATGTTTAGTCACGTATATTTATTGTCACTGTTACTCAATGTTTTAGTCACGTATATTTGTTGTCACTATTACTCAATATTTTAGTCACAAGTCTTTTTTTTGTCACTGTTACTCAAGGTTTTAGTCACATCTTTTTTGTTGTCACTGTAAATCAATGTTTTAGTCACATTTATTTTAGTGTCACTGTTACACAATGTTTTAGTCACATTTACTCATTGTCGCTAAAATACATAATATAGTTACAAAAAATCATGTCACTATAGTTAAAACTTTTAGTCATGACAAATTATTATCAGTAAAATTGATGTTTGTGTTGAAATATAATTGTCGTAACTATAAGTCGTCATTATTGTTGTGTCACTAATTAAAATATAATTATCACTACAAATTAAAAGATATCATCACAATGTTTTAAATAAAATTCTAAAAGAATAATAATATTTGTAATATTTTGAACAAACATATTTTAACAATAGTCACTATCCAGCGAAATTGTTTTTATATCTATAAAGATAACGTATTTTTTAATTGAAAATAAATCAATACTTAAAACAAAAGTGTGAGTCGTTGCTAGTCTAAAGTAAACAAGATACGCTAAAGTCAAATGTTTAAAAGAAATTACATAACATAATGAATTGTCCTAAACTTGTAGCTAGTATGTCAATTCCATCAATAATTACCTTTCAAACCTGCAAAAAAAAAAAAAAAACAAAGTTCTAATGAATACTTATTAGAAGAAAGTAACATCAAAAACGATAAATGATATCAATAAAATTTAATCACTTGCTTTAGAAGATGGGACGTGACTTATATGGTTCAGTGGGAAATTTTGCCTTTCAAGAACTCCCATACATTGGAGGATTTCAGAAATTTTGGCTTCTAAGGTCTCCAATAGTAAAGTCCCTCTTGGTTCTGCATCTTCATCTCTTAATTTTGTGTCTTTAATGCTTCTATCGCTTCTTTTTATCTTGTTCACGTTCTTTTCATATTTTCATTTTCTTTTTAGTAGTTCAAAGATTAATTCCTCTATTTTTTTTAAGGCGGCTTTAAGCCATCTCCACAACCACGTAGTCGATTAGGTTTTTATTGCCCAAGCACCTCCACAAATGATTCATCACAAATGATTCATCTTTAGGAATTGCATCATTACCTTCTTGTAATTCAACAATTTTATCCGGAAGAAATTGAAGAAAGATGAGAAAACAATAAGGTAGAAAATTTGATAACGTACGTAGACGTCCAAATTTAAATATAAAAAAAATAAAAATCATATACAATCTAATGAATATCTGATCGCCTCCAAAACTAGCTAGAGTTGATCAATAATACAATTAAAAAGAATAAAAAAAATAAAATGCAAATGTCACACTACAAATGAAAATCATAGTTGAATTTATATACTAATATTCAATGTAAGTTTCTTTAAAAAAAATAAAAAAATCAATATAAGTTTTTTAAAGACTGTACATTATTTATTAGATCAAATACTGAAAAGATTTCCATACCACATAAACAGTATTTTAACATGCAACATTTGTATAAGACAATATGAAATATAAACTTCAGAAAGTCTTCTAAACTCATTTCCTATTTATCCCAACACCTTTTTCATCATGTAAATAATCTTCAAAAACAAACCACACATAAATGCATAACTCAAAAAATAGTAATTTAATTACCATTAGAATTCAAGTACAACAAGATCGACGAATTGTAGCTCTGGATCAGGGTTCATGTTTGGAACTGCACAGAAAGAAATTAATTAGTCCAATAATCTATCATGCATAATTAGAGCAATAGAAAAAAAAAATAACTCGTACAAGAACAGTTTTTCATACCTGATGATGAGAGGATATTAGGAGTAGCAGTTGCCATGAAGACATGAACATAAATCTGTATTTGAAGAGATTAAGAGAAATTAAATTTTGAGGAGGGAATTTAAATTTAAGAGAATTGGGTAAGAAATTTAAGATATTATGGAGGGAAATGAAAATAATTCACAAAAAGAAGAGAAAGTGGAAGTATGACCGTGAAAACGTGGGGTGGAATAGTGATGCATGGTATGATAAAAAAATCTGTTGCTAATGTTATTTATTTTTATTCATAACCTTATAATTTTCATATAATAGTTTCAAATTTAACCTTATAATAATAACCTTATAACCTTAAATTAATATCATTGATCGAGAGGTGGGGCGGAGGGGAAGGACGCAGGAGTTTTATCTCTCTAATAAAAGATTTATTTATCAAATTTAAAATATTTATTCGTCAAAAAATAAATTTAAAATCTTTATAAGGATATATATTGATTAATTCCAATATTGTATATCAAAAATATTCTACATAAATCATAATATAAATATATCTTCAGTACATTTGACTAGGTTTGTTCCCATGTATCACGGTTGCATCTCATCATTATTAATAGTTAATTCACTCAATCACCTAATTAAGGGTGATTAATTATTCATCAATTTACCTTCAAAAAAAAAAAATATTCATCAATTTGATCCTGGAATTTAATTAACACAATATAAAAATTCTAGATTTTATTTAAAGATGAAAAAAATGAACAGTGATCCACACCAAATAATCTCTTGATTTTATTTTTAGTTTTCACAGTTTCATAATTCTTATTATTGAATTTTACAAATTTTATTTTTATTATTATATTTTTACAAATATATTAATTTAATATAGTATGTTCTAAGTTACTTACTCATTATATGTATATATATTTTAGATTATTATAACAATTTTATTTTTTAAATAATTTAAAATTTTATTTCATGATTCTTTTTATATGATTTTCAAATTCGTGTATGTTATTTTGTAATTAATTAAAAATTTCAGAATTTGTTAAAATTTTATCATGTTTAATTGAAAACGTTTTGTTTTATTTGAAAATTTTTAAATAGTTTCTCATTTTCTTAGATGAGTTGGTATACTGTGAAACTTGTTCACCAATTGGTTTTTTTTTTCAGGCATACTCTTTAGTAATATAAGTCACACCCTTTAGTAATATAGTTACACCTTCACTTTTTTAGTAATACCTTTATAGTAAAAAAGTCACACCCTTTATAGTAAAAAAAGTCACATTCTTTATTAATATAAGTCACACTCTTAACCGGGGTTCACCGTAAAACTTGTTTACCCTATACATAAATTTAAACCAAATTAAAAACACAAACTCTCATATGAAATTTATTCTTTATAATATAATTATACTTATAAACCGATATTGTTACTTTTAGAAAACTAAGACCAATAACATTAAATGTTATGATCTCGATTTAAGTATAATGATATCAATTGATAAATGTTATGATATTAGTTTATAAATATAATGGTATAAATTTATATTATGAACAAGTTTATCGAGACCTACTCAATTAAAAAAAAAAAATAATGCGACATTATCAATAATGTGTAGTGTTACCACCACAATCGATTAATGGACCAAAAATAGAAACCACAAAGTTAGAGGACCCTAATGAAAACGAGTAGTGTAATAATGAGGTGAACGAAGTTATAGTATTATTGTTTAGTATGATTGTAATGATTTGCTGATGTTAATAATTATAATCTAAATATATAAACATGTGTAAGAAAAAAGATATTGACGGTATTGTAAATTGTGAAAATAGGCCTATAGGTGTTATAGTTATGTTTGTAAAATTCAAATAAAGACCCTTTTTCTTTAAACAAATTCACATAGCGTATAAGCTCTCAAATTGTTTAGGAAATTACAAGCTAAGCCAAAAAGACTTTAAGTATTTCTTAATTGTCAATTTTTTTTTTTTTTTGATCTGGAATGGTGTTCCCAACCCATGACCTCACGCTATAGGTAATGATGTTTTAACCGTTTTAACCAATTAACTCGATTCTCTCTGATATTCATTTCTTTTGATACTTTATATGTTGAGTTTATATATAAATTTGGAGTTATTACAAATGTTTCTTACATGTTGTCATTATAGAGTTTTTTCAAATCTATATTACTATAATTTTAAGTTAATTGTGTATATATATATATATATATAACTCATTTATAGAATTGAATAATATTAATTAAACATGTTCACTATATTTGATTATGTATCAAATTCAAATATTTAAAAAGAGTTTGGTATTAAAATATAAATATTAATAACAATCAAATATATTTGAATTTGATATAATGGAGAGATTCAATATTACATTCGAATATAAAAAATCTAATAATTATTTTTAATTTTAAAAAAATTAAATTATTTTTATATGTTTTTTTTTTGTATTTTATAGTAATTTTCAAATTAATTAAATATTTTTAGATCATTTTCAGTTCGTCTTATATAATTTAATAAAAAAATTGATTTATCTTCATTCTTAATTGATATAATTTTTATTTTTTTAATTTTTTTTTGTGATTAGATAATTATAATAAGTGTTTTCATAACCGAACCGGCGACCAAATCGGTCTGGGCATCGGTTGCCGGTTCAACCGTTAAATTGATTTATGCATATTTTTTTTATATTTTGTATGTTACATTAAAAAATAAATATTTATTCATAAAAAATTAAAATTATACTAATTTATAACCTATAAGTCTTATATTAAAATAAATACAATAGAGTTTGAAGACTAGAGATGGTGGCGTTGTGGATTAATTCCACACAGTATGTGACGGCGGTAAGAGATTAAGTGAAATTGATGACTTGTGAATGAATTTATGAGAGAAAAAAATGATATTGAGATAAAAATAATAACATTGTACATAGAGATTTAGAAAAAATAATAAAAAATTTAAAAAAAAATATTTAATAAATAATAAAATAATAAAATCGATTAACCATTTTTAAAGAGTAATTGGACCTAAGTGATACGAAAGTAAGTTCACTTGCTCGACCGGGCTTTTTTAAAAACACCGATTATAATACATTATTTATAATATTTATATTTTAATTATCTTAAAATTATTACACATTTTATCTAATGTATTTTAATTCAATTTTTTTACAATGTTCACATTGTATAGTTATTTTTAGATTAATTAAAATTTTGATATTTTTTAAATTTTAAATTTTACGAATTGTTTAAACTTTATGGATATTAATTTTTTTTATTTTTTTTAATGACAAATACTCAATTAAATATTGGCAATATATAAAGTTGTCGTTTATTAATAACAGATATTATTTTGTAAAAAAAAAAATTATTGTCACTATTTGTGTATTTTTAGTGATAAATATTCGGTTAAATAAGGACAATATATAAAATTGTCACTTGTTTCATTATTTTGTAACAAATTAAATTGTTGTCACTATATATTGTATTTTAGTGATAAAATATTTAAGTTAAATAATGATTTATATATAATATTGTCACCAGTTATATTATTACAGAACATAACAAATTGTTGTCATTATATGTTTTTAGTGATAAGTATTCAATAAAATAGTGATAATATATAAAATTGTCACTAACTTTGTTATTACGTAACATAACAAATTGTTGTCAATACGTATGTTTTTTAGTGACAAAATATTATGTTAAATAGTGACGATATATAACATTGTCACCAGCTATGTTATTTTGTAACATAAAAAATTGTTCTCACTATATTTGTGTTGTTAGTGACAAATATTCATAAATAAATGACAATATAAAAAATTGTCACTAGTCATGTTATTTTATAACATAACAAATTGTCATTACTATATGTGTGTTTTTAGTGACAAATATTCATTAGATATCGACAATATAGAAAAAATTGTCACTAGTTATGTTATTCTCGCTACAAAAACAAATTGTTGTCACTATATATGTGTTTTTAGTGACAAATATTCAATTAAATATTGATAATATAAAAATTGTCACTAGTTGTAGGTTCTTAATCTGGGGTTTGCGAGCGTAAGTCTGAGGGAGGGGTGAATAGACTTCTTAAAACTTTTTTCAGGCGATCGTGTGATTGCAAGATTTCGGGATCGAGTAAGCACAGGTCGGGCTGATCGATGTTCTTAATCTACCGTTACCGAGGGCGATCATTGATATCCGCCGCCTTTAACCGAGAGTGCGGTTTGTAATACCGCGTGAAAAAACAGTTTTATCAATTCAGATTCTTAAGTCAGTTTTCAACCCGACTATTAAGTGTCAACTCCGACGATCGGGATGGTTGTTTAGATCGAGTCTTAACTTAGAATATGTGTGCAATTTAAACCTGGGTATTGTGTGAATAGGTAAAAGAATAAAAAGAAAAGCAAGTAAATGCACACAAGATTTTTATAAGGGTTCGCATAAACTGGCCTTACATCCACTCTTCCCTTAACATGCGGGCAACTAACCGAATTTAACCGATCGACTTAGTTTTGCGTTAGTCCAACACTCAATGATGCTTTATCGAGTTCACACTCAACCAAACCGTAAATCGTAAAACTAGAATCCCTACCTCATGCAGAATAAACTTAACCTAACTTGAAGCTCTGGGTAAAGAACGTTTGAGGGTTCCAACCCGAAATCTATCCCGGTGTTTAGGTAGCCAAACGCTAAGGGATAGGATTTTTGCTATTCAACGGAGATGAACACCTAAGAATAATCTTCAAATATGGTGTTCTTCCAAATGGAATTTCGGGCGCTTTTTCGCTTTTGAGAATTTTGCATAATCGTTGTTGTTCCGCTTTTGCTCAAATATTTATGTGATGGTTGTTGGTCTTTGTCCTCCTTTTTTTCTTCACATGACCAGCAATCCCATTTTTTATAGACCTAAACAAAAAGAGCCATTGGAGAAAGAATTGAATTTTGGAATATATTAGGTAGGAGGGATATGATTGTGACGCGTTCTAATATCTACAGGCAAAAGAGGGCATGATTAGCGCCGCTTATATCCAAGAAGGTTTAATCCCGTGAATGTCATTTCTTTTTGCACGTGTCGCTTTCTCCTGGCTTCGGTGAGGTGGCACTTCAAAGAATTTGTCCGATTGGGCGATTGATATTCCTTTTGTAGAATTTATCTCAGCATGCGGTGTATCATTTTGATTGACGCCAGTGTGAGGTGACTTCTGATCGGATAACCGATCGCCTACCTTGTTGAGTCTTGACATATTATCTTAGCTCAATATGCGGACTCTACCGACATAGGTCTTAGTCTTCTGGTAGTCTTCGATCTTGGTATTTCTGAGCCTCGATGTCTTGATCATCTGCGAGTCCTTAGTTTTATTCTTGAGTCTTGAGTTTATCACGAGTCTTGAGTTCGTCTGGTCTTGAGGTTTATCTCTGATCTTCCGCGTTCATCTGGTCTTGAGTTCATACGTATTTCACGATCTTGACCTTGTCTTACGATTAGATTCTTGGTCTTGATCATCTGACCTTATCTGGTCATCAATGCATAATTTATTTATCGTATTGAGTTCCTCAATATGTGACCTATCTTTTACATCACTTATCTATACATTTCAATTGGGTCATCTTAACTGATGATAAGTCATCAATCAGCCTGTCCGACCGGGTCTTCTTTAAACCTGTTTTGAACTTCCATCAAAACTAAAAATGATTTTCCCAACAATTTTCCCTTTTGATGGAACCAAAACTCTTAATCGTAAAAAACAGATACCACGAATAGAAAATGTAGCTAATGAAATTAAAGACATATTTCGTAAGAAAATGAGATGTTGTCTTAATCGAGACGGAATATTTCATTCGTGACAGTGTGTGCATTATAGAATACATGAAAACAGTACTATCATCCGATTCCAAGTTGTCCTCCTCGTGTAGGTATTGAACATTTCAACTCTTTGGGATGCCAAACATCTTGTACATCCTTTCAGATTAACCTTGTCCGATCTTCTTTTCTATGGATCCTCCTTTTTCAAAGAAATCCATAAGGCATTCTTGAATTTTACAACATCTACTTTTGTCCGACAGCTATGGAAGCGAAAAGAGGTTCAAAGGGTGGAGCTTTCCGTATCGTGCTGACATGATCTTTCCCTTTTCATCACCGGGTGTAAGTCCGGATATTTCTGCTTTCTAAATCAGCTTCGAATTCATCATCATTTTCACCGATCTTTGGATGAATCTAATCTTCTCGTGATGTATAATATTACATAACTGATTTCCTCTCGACCGATCCCATTCGAAGCAGATTCAAAATTGCGCACGTAGGATGTCTTTAACAGCCGAAGGGCATTCTTTCTCCCAAAGAATCTCCTCCTCGGCAGTTGCCTTTTCGCTTCTTCCTCTTTCCTTCTGGACAGAAGCTTATGTTCACCCCTTTACCGCTTAACTTCGGCTTTCGACGGGCGCCTCTTTATTCTCAGCCTTGTTTGTTTCAATTTGTTCAAAAGAGTCATCCGGTTTTTGCAGAGAATAGTTGGCCTTGTCTCTCGATCTTCCTCGCCGCTTTCATCATCTTGCCTTTGCTTTCTTTCTCTCGAAATCTGCTGTGTCGGAGTTCTCGCTCGCCTTCTTGGTGGCAATTTTAGCGAAGTTCGTTCTTAACGATCATCGATTTCATTCTTTTCAGATGAAAGAAGAAAAGTCTTCAATCTTATCGACTTCAAGTAATAACCTCTCGAAAGAGTTTTACGCCGATTCATATTGGCTTCCACGCTTTCTTTTCACTTCAAAGAACGCAGATCAAAAGAGGACGGGAAGCGATCAAAGCCAGATACATAGCCGTTTTTTGCAGAGATGTAATTGTTACCAATCAGGTTCCGTTTTTCTTTTCTTCTTTATTCTTCTATTCTTCCCCCTGCTTCATCAAAAGAGGCCGACATCCCGCGGCTCGGTGAGCATCGAATCGCCGCGGATCTTCTCTCTCGAGTTCTCGACAATGTTATGAGTGATCCGGAACGTGTATGCTGGTGTTTCAAAAAAGTCAAAGAGCAAATTTGATGTCCTGCTTCCGCTGTCATAGGTTACAGTTTCCAACCTCCATATCCATGGGTTGTCGCTTTTCTCCAAAGACGCTTCGCATTCTCCAATACGCTCTACGCCCGATTGAAGACATCTCTGTCTCTGAATCTCGAGTTTGTCGACCGAGATTTACTTCGGCAAGAGGATTAACTGGGCCAGGTCTCGCAGAGGATGTCGTTATGCATCCTAGTAGTGTGACTTCTTTCCTTGTTAACTAGTTTGGCTTACTCTTCAAAATGGCTAACCCGATCTGGCCATAGCCGCGATTTTGTCTTCAATAGCGCCTTTGATCCCATCCCGAATCTTTCAAGATAAAGATCTGGGTGCTCCGTGAGCTCATCGTATGATCGGGTCGGATGTTGAAGCCTTGCTGCCGGGTCTCTCATCTGCTGACACCCATTCTTGGTTCATCTAATCAGGTCCCTCTACGATTCAAGTGAGGTTGAATCCGCTTTTCCTCAATTATGACAATTCGAACTTTTCATGAATCAACCATCGTGATATCATCGGATGATGCCAATTCAACAAATAAGCTTTCAATCCCAAAGATTGTTGAAGCATTTCATCTCCATGCCTACAAAGAAATCTAATCCCGAGTTGTCAAAGGCGAGAATCGAAATTCTTCAATCTTTTGATATCCTTCGAACCACGATTTCTTATACATTTGTTGGATGCGGGATGTTGATCCATCTCACATATATATCCAGATACTCTGGATACATTGCTTCATTATCCCATGATGGGCTTTCCTAAGGTGAAGTTAGCGGTGCTCGTATTGAAGGGATTATGAGATGGACACCGCTTGTCGGTGATCTACCGTGTTCTTGCAGACTTTTTGATTGAGATGGGATATTTGTGGATTCGAGGTTAAATTTTCGCGTGGTTGAGGGTGTTGAGTTCTGAAACGAGGTTCATTGATTAGTGTGGTGTGGAGATCTGGGTGATCCGACAGCGGTGAGGAGGGAAGTAGAAGGTTTTGTGGAGGCGGTGATGATTTTGGAGGAGAGGGTGATGGTGATTTGGAAGTGGGCATTGGCGATCTTGCTCTCGAAGATCTTGGTGAGGCGTAAATCGTGATGGTGATTCTCCTCGGTGCTCCACTTCTCATCCCTCGGCGGCTTGCTACCGCCTGCTTCGATCATCTGCTCTTTCCTTCTTACTGCGATAGTGGGCTCGGGCGGATCGGCCGTTTTCTTTTCTCGATCCTATTTTGCATCAGAGATCCTTTTCGCTCGCTAGAGATTCGGGCGTAATCCTGGAGGCGATCTTCAAAGGAGATGTGACTCTCTTCGACACGTTCGCCAACAGCATCTGGTTTCTTCGCGGATCCTTCCTCTTCTTTCATCCTTCTTTCTTCCGAATGGCCTTTTTCGCGCACTTCTGAACGACATGGGTTGTTTTATCTTTTCATACTTTTCTCCTTGGTTTTGGGCACATAGAGTTGGATCCTCATCAGTTATCGGTGGGGACTCCATCTCGCTTCAATATGGCCTTTGTGCTTTGCTTTTGATATATCTTCGCCCATTCTCATTCCATTCATGGGCCTTCGCCTTATCCGGATGTAATGATAGCAGATTTTGTGACGGAAGGAGCACTCGATTCAAGCACACTACATCGCTTCCGGGTCACCAACTTCCCCAGCTCCTTTCTCACCGCTTTTGACCATACCCAACCAATCTAAATCAAGCCTCTTTATTATTGCGCTTATTAATCGATCTGCACGGCGACAACATCAAGACTGTAAGTCGAGCATAATATCACCTTCCGAACAACTTCGCTTATACGCGATATTTTCTTAGTAGAGGTTTTGACGCTCGTCGTGTTTCCTTGCTTGCCGTCTCAACAACGGCTCAAGAAATTCCTTTTCCTACATCACCGGTAGTCTCGGATTGATGTTTCGAGTTAGCCGAATATCCTTCGAGATCGTTATTCGACACTCGCACTTCCAAATTCGCCAACGAAAAGTTAAATTACAGGCCAAGATCAACGTTTCATCCCTTCCAGCATATCAGGATAGAAACTCCAGGCTTCACGGTGTGGGGATCGGCGTTCTCGTGTGTGTATAACATCGCCTGTACCTCACACGCCGCAGTTTCCGCACTTCCATTTATTCGTGATTCGGAGCATGACGGGTATCACTACATACTTTCATCAATGACGCTCTTCTTCATCGGCGCAAAGTTACGTAACT